>JAJOOO010029214.1:0-17286 GCA_029582685.1 Solanum piurae
TCCCTCTTTACTTTACTGTATTTGTTTTGCTTGTTAGTATTTGTTGTTAATCTTAGGGTCGAAAATTTCAAATCTCTGAAAGACGCTTATTTCGTTTTAACAATTTAACTAAATCGATCATCTTTCAAAAAGACTTAAAAGAATAAATTTTGCAAGATAGCTCACTTAGATAATATTTAAATATTTCCCCCTTTCCCCTTTAAATAGTTCTAACTATAAAGTAATATCATTCTGCAATACAAGTAAGTTAATTTATTTTAGCTAAATAATTAATCGTCGGATAACCGCGTATTAGCGGGCATTTCGGGTGCTTTCAAACCCTTCCCGAAAATGCTAATACGAACCTCGAACCCTCTTTTAATATTTTCATTAGATTTACTGTTTTAATCTTTTGAAAAAGTAGTTTTCTTAATTTTTAAGAAAAATTAAGTGGCGACTCTAAACCAGTCTTATTATATTTTTTTAATAAAACAATTGTTACTCCATTAACACTTGCCAACAACAACACAATACTAGCAAGCTTTTTACAACTTTTATCTTTGTTAAAAGTGACATTAGTGATGGAGTCAGAAATTTTATCAAGGCTGTCCAAGAATAATGGTGTGTCACTTTCAAAATAAAACAAAAGAATATTGTGTGAACTTTAAATATATATCCGCATAACTTGATATATATATATAACGTAATTTTTCGACGAAAGGTGTCCGCTCCGCTACCGAATGAGATTGGGTTGAAATCAAATGGAAAAAAGTTGTATCAAAATGCCTAATGATATTAATAATAAGTTTAGATTAAGTTTTAAATCTACTAGTATATTTACTTTATGTAAACGGATTGATAGGTTTAGAGCGTGTCTAATTTGAATCGACTTATTTTAAATATTTCTTAAAGTTAAAATAGTTTTTAAGCACTTTTGGAGTGTTTGGATAGATTTTAATAAGTGTTTACAAGAACTTGGTTCTTATGTTAAAATGATAAAAATAAGTCATAAGTTAAGATTTCTAACTTATGGCTTTTGGTTTATAAGTCAAAAGCTATAAGCTAATTCAAACGGACTCTCAGTCTTGTTAAAAATTTCTATGATAGTGAACTAGATCGCATTATATATAGTGAGAATACATATAATCGATTTTAACTTTCTTGTTTGATGTCTTTTGAAATTTTTGACTATTGTAATTTGTAGGGTAAGGGGATTTTTCAAGGGAAGGAGCAAGACTTTGCTTCTTTGGTCACTTCTAAAAATATAACAAGGTAGGTGAAATATTGTATATTGTATAAAACAATACATAATACAAATTAATACTATTTAAGCACTTGATTTTTAATTGAATATTTAACTTTGCTAATACTTGTATTTTTTATTTGCAGTCCTGAAGAAATTAAATCTATAAATGTTGAAGAAGTGAAAGGAAAAGTTTTAATGCTTTTCCTTCAAAAGGAAGATGATATATACACGTCTTTAAATACTAGTGGGGTCTTGGCTTTTATTGTTGCTACTCACCCTGTTGGTGGAATCAATTACTACATTCAAATTATTGGTGTCCCTATACCATTTGTTAGTGTTGATTTGGAGCAAGGAAATCAAATATTTGATTATTTTCAACAATGTAAATCGAGGTAAACAAATATTTCTCTTGTGTTTCACTTTATTATGTTAAGAAGTATTTAAAACACCTCTAAATTTTATGTGAGTTAAAAGTTTCATTCTTAAACTATTGACAGCCTTAGAAATACCCTTCTACTTGACTAACTGAACTTAATACATCTATAATCTTGTCACATGGATGAAATACATCCCTAAATTCTCGTCAAGTTTAGGGATGTTTTCAACACTTTTCTCAATTTTTTATTAGGAGTCTTATGATCTTACAAGAGTTCGAGACCACTTAATATATCATGTGGCAGATTGGGGTGTATTTAAGTTTAATTAATCAAGTAATTAAAGGGTGTTTTTAAGGTTGTCAATAGTTTAAAGATAAAACTAATAATTTGCGTCAAGTCAAGGAGTGTTTTTAATACTTTCCCCTAATTTCTTATGTTAAATCTATCACAAGACATTCAGAGTGTATTTAATATGACAAAAATAAATTATTTTTTTAGTGTTTTAAGAAAATTCAGAGTGTATTTTAAGGGGGGGGGGGGGGAATGAGTTTTTCCACTTTCGGAAAGAAACTATTTTCTTTTACAATTATGTCTAAAATCATATCACTATTTTATTCAACTCTTAAATATAAGTATTAATAGTCTAATACGTTACGGTAATTAAAAATATTCATCATAACATCATCTCATACTTATAATATGATCAATTTACTTTAAAATATTTTAAATATGGAATAATATTATTGAGTAGATTATTATTCTTCGAAAAATGAATCATTTTGTTGAAGAAAAAATTTCAAAAACTCACTTCTACCCTATGAAATCACCTTTAATTTTTTTTGTTACGTTGTTATTATATTAGTGCACATTGATTTATTTTTTGCTACAGTAATTTAGATCCTAAGATTAAAATCAGTCGATCTGAAGTGCTTGAGGGCCAGAAAGTATTCTTAAAGGTGCCTAAGTTTTCATCAAGAGGTCCAAGCTCACTTACCCCAGATATTTTGAAGGTAAATATATAATTATATATTGTCTTAATTGAAAATTCTATTAATCAGTGGCAGATGTAAATAATTTAGGTTAAACCAGATCTAATATTTTTTACACGAATATAAAAATACATATGTAGATCACAAAAAAATATATATATTTAATTAATAAAGGGGAAATAATAATTTTGGTTCTCAAGTTTTTATCTTATTGCAATTTTAATTTCTATGTTATATGACTTAGCATATTTAACCTACAAATAATTAAAATGCGTTATTATAGTCATTAAAGATAACCTATGTTAAAAAAATTGACTAAGAACACGGGGTATTTAACATACTCTACACCAGCAAAGAGTTAGGCAAAAGAATACAATATCATATTGTGATTTATTAAATAAATGTGTGCGTAAATTAATTATATTCTTTCAAATGTTGAAGGTGATTGAAGTATGATCCAATAATGAATACACAACTAATTGTGAAGCGGATGACATATTTTTTAGGCATTAACACCATGAAATAGAGTAATAAATTATCGTAATGAAGATGAAAGATATCTTAAAAGTAAAAATAAGCAAAAGAATATATATTAAGGTCTCATCATAGACAAAAATAGATAGATAGGTATCATAGAAGTAAAAAGCTATCCAAAAATAAATATACATATGTTGCTTTAGATAATAATTCTCAAATTTATTAACTTTAATAAAGCAATAACTTGAGGATCAAAATTACTATTTTCCTTTTAATAAATATCACGTCATTTGTGGTTCAATTTAACCTACATTAATTTCTAGTCTTTTTAAAAAATGGCAATTTCTATATAGTCAATATATAATTGTCTAATTCTAAAAACTATACATAATTTTCTTAAGATTACGAGATTTAAAAGTCTGTTTAATTTGAAAAAAAATGTATCTAATCCAAATATTATTGTAGCCCGATATTGCAGCTCCTGGTGTAAATATACTTGCAGCAACTCCTCCTAAAGAAGGTGATAATGGATTTCAACTGATGTCTGGAACATCAATGGCAGCTCCTCATATTTCAGGAATTATTGGACTCCTTAAAGTTGCACATCCTAATTGGTCTCCTGCGACGATGATTAAATCTGCACTTGTAACTACAGGTAATATATTATGGATTTAAGATATATACACTGATAATATATCTTTTTTTTTTAAATACGAGATATATGTAATTTAACTTGTTATATAGTTTTAATTCATCACATTGTATAGGTAAATTTTACATATGGTACTAAAATACTTGTACATATTGGTGTGTATAACTTACACTCATACTATATATACAGTATACACCCTTCCAATTTTATTTGTTGAAAAAATGATTTTAACTTATATGTGTTATTTTTATACTAACAATATATGTTAACCTATTACAAGTTTCTAAAGTCTTTCTTTTTTTCTTGAACTCTGTGTCAAGTCAAACTAACTCATATAAATTGAAACAGAGTAGTAATCTTTTTTTCATTGTCTAGCATGGAATGAAGATACATATGGATCTGAAATATTTTCAGAAGGAGCAGGAGATAAAATTGCTGATGCATTTGATTTTGGAGGTGGCATTTGTAATCCAAATGGAGCTATGGATCCTGGACTAATGTATGATATGGATAACAATGATTATTTGAATTATCTTTGCAGTTTGGGTTATATTAATGAAAAGGTTCGCAATGCGACTACATATTTTTTCGATACGAAAAATTCTACAACTAAAAGAGGAATTATCTGTCCAAGTAAAGTACCTTCTAGGTTGGATTTAAATCTCCCTTCAATATCGATTCCAAATCTTGAGAATTCAGTTACTATTCGGAGAACTGTTACTAATATTGAAAATGTCAACTCGATATACAAATTAGTGGTTAAACCCCAAGAAATAGTGCAATTAAAATGAGTCCACATGTATTGAAGTTTTATTCCAAGACAAAGAAGATATCATTTGAGGTCAAAATCATATCTATTCATCAAAGAAAGAGTAAATTTAACTTTGGAAGTTTGGCATGGAGTGATGGCAAACATTATGTTAGAATTCCTATTGCTGTAAGAAAATAAGTAAATGTATGAAGAAAAATGTACATAATTTAGTTTTGGAAGTGTGATTTAGATAAAAAAGAACTGTTCGATAGATATGAACATATCTTTTAAGAAGAAAACATGTGAACATCAAAGAACTTATAATTGTTGTGAGCTTGTTGTCAAGGGCGGAGCTACGTGGAATTTAGGGGGTTCGAAAAATTACATCGTATATGTAAGGTCAAATTTTGGTTTTATGAGTATATTAATTAAAATGAACCCCCTGAACACTAAAGAGAAGGATAGCGGAATGGTCGAGGGGTTCAATTTCCGCTTGGAAGGGCCGAGATCTTTTTTGCTTTAAAAAGGCTGAGAAGTTTTGGGCCCAGATTCCCAAACAAATGAAAAGGCCTCATTGGTTCAATGTGAAGCTTTATCCTTTTTATTTTTCATTATTTTCTTTTTATGCTATTTCTTTTTTAAAATTTATCAGCCACATTTTTTGTAAATTTTTCTTTTATTCTTCTTATTTATATTTTTCATTTTGTTTCTACATAGTTCTCTTTCTGTGTACTAAGTTGAAGAAATGATAAATTTTTATTAAATTTTAAATTGAGTTAGAAAAAATATTTATATAAAATAAAGTAAATTAAATTTAACCGAATGAAGAAATAAAAATTGTGAATATTTTTTTATCAAAATCTATTTAATTTAATTTTCTTTCTTTAATTTCATTGTATTTTTTTTTTCAATTTTATTCCAAGGAGATGAAATTAAACTAATCCTATTTGATTTTTTATTGATCATTTGTTTTTTTTACAAATGACTAACCTAGTTAATTGAATTAAATGAACTAAAAAAATGATGATGTTATTTATTTATTTTCTAAATATGTCAATTTTACCCCTTTTAAAAAATCTTGGTGATTTTTATAATAACATATGATTGAAAGAGCACTAATACGGGATTTTTTTTATATAAAAAAATCAAAATAAAATTAAACACGTCAAAACTTAAAGAAAAAAAGAGCCCAATAATTTGAAAAAAAAAACTCGATGGAGCAGGGTAAAAATTAAGAACCTAAGCGCGGCATAACAAGACAAGTTAAATTTAGCGAGTTAAGATTTTTCCCATCTCACGTGTTTATTACTTTATACTTCGAACCCCCTTTGCGAACATCCTGGCTCCGCCACTGACATTGACTTGGGTTGACTTGTCAAAGGGCGGGGCTCAGCCGGTCCGATTTAATAGACAAGATGTAACTAAAGAGTTCCTGAAAGAAGTTGAGGAGTGAGAGTCGTAGCGAGTATAATGGTAAGAAGACAAGTGTTTGTCATTTGTTTGCAAGGAAATTTACACCACATGCTTTGAGTAGACTCTTGATGTTTGAACCAAAGGTGCAATTAAACCATTAATTAGGATTAATTCAACCATTTTTTACTCATTCATAATATCTTGCAACTTGTTATGTTAAACCTTATAAAACTTCTCCTAAATTCTCTCTTATAGATAAAAGGATTAAGAGGTTAATTTACATAACTCAGAATAACAAACTAGTAGGGAAAAAAAAAAACTCTCACTACTGACTAGCTGCACCACATGTATTATCTTCAGAAACAGCAGGAGAGTCGGAAACAGAATCAGTAGCAGTGTCATGAGAAGGTGAAACTTCAACACCTCTCAACTCTTCAATCATTTTCACAACATAATTTATTTTAGGCCTTTGATCTGGTGATGTTGAACTACATGCCATAGCTATCTGCAATAGCCCCACCATTTCCTCCTCAATGTCCTTATACTCCAAATCGAACACTTCTGCGGTCCACTCTTCCCTCACCACGGATTGCACCCATCTCGGCAAGTCCACGACCCCTCCGTAGCCAGTTGTGATGAGGCCACTACCGTTGTCCACGACTGAGGGGCATTTACCGGTTAGTAGCAGCTCGAGTAATAGGACCCCGAATGAGTAGATGTCGGACTTTTGAGTTAATTTACGACCATCCAATGCAACTTCAGGGGCTCGGTAGCCATTGGTTTTTGGAACGGAAGATGGTGTGGCAAAGATGGCTAGACCGAAATCAGAGACACGTGCATTTAGTTGATTTGATGTTGCCATGAGTGAGTTTCAAGGATTTGCATGAGTTGCGGATGAAGGCTAGCCCTCGAGCCGCTCCGGCTGCAATCTTTAACCTTGTTGTCCAGTCTAAAGGAGTTCTTCCAGGCCCTCTGTTACCTGTAGCAAGAAGATTCATGCCCATCAAAACATTTACTCAAAGTACTATAAAATGAAACACTTGCACATTTTCGCTTATTTGCCTCTTTCCCGTTTTTGGCAACTATTTAGTTTCAACTTTCCACACGACATATTTAAGACCTAAGACCACAAGATTCAAAAGTGTTCCTTACTTTTCTTAAACTCCATGCCAAGTCAAAACCAGACAAACAAATTGAAGTGGAGGGAGTATTTGTTATAGAAAGATAAAGATGCAACTTAAACTAGACAACAGAACAAAAACATGGGCTGAGAGGACAAGAAGTTTGAAGTTGACACAGCAGACTTTGATGGTAGGAATAGTAATACATAATTGTTCATATTTCTAAAATGAGTAAATTTAACATATGAAGCAGTTGTCTCCTGTTACATGAGTGACAGGTGCAATTCAACAAGACCATTTGAACCAGAAAAAAAAAAGAGCTTATATTTCACTATCCACCTACCAAACAGATGCAAGATATGAATACTAACTGAGGTCAAAAAGACAAGCAAAAAGCAGTAGAGCACAATGGGACAGTAGGGCATCTCTTGCCTAAAAAGTGTGAATTTCTTTCTTTTGCTTTGGCCCAAAAATCAGAGGGAACACATAATTCTATTCATCTAGTACAACAAGTCAGTTAAATTTAGAGATTTGGAACACAAACAAGTGAGAAACACAAAAAGAACTCTAAGTTTCACCCTTCAAAAAGTAATTGGAGGAATTGCCGAAATGTTAAATTTACTCACCTGCAAAAGAGAAAGCATAAACTCATTTTCTGCTGTGTACGATATCTTGCCAACAAAAACAGTTGTTTGTATTTTTTCTGTTTGAGTAATGCTTGGGATGGCAGCTGGCCTAGCAACAGGAGGAATCATTGCAGGACGTATATAGGGATTGGCAGGACGCGTCAAGGGAGGAATAATGCTTACTGCACCTAGTGGGCATGGAGGAAACACTAGTCAATCCATTTGTGTGTATGTTGATGCATAACGCGGAACTCCTACATAAATGGACAAAGGAGTCTATGAATACTTATTAGGCCAAGCTTACAAAGCAGAGACATGTCCAACACTCAACACCTACGTCTCATTCACAAAAGAAAACATTAAGGCTGAACAAATGTTATTACCAAACATTACAAGCATTATGAGATGGCACCATAGGCATGAGAACACTCATGAGCTGAACGGATAACCTGAAGGATCAAGATAATAACATCCATTTCATAACTTAATTTGTCTTCTGACAACGATTTCTCCAAATAAACAAAATCAGTTTGCCAATTCCCCTTTTATGCTATATAGTGCACACACAGAAAATCATATCCCTTCAACACTTCAGCATCCAGAGTCCCCGATCTTTCCAACCTTGCCAACTCCCAAATCATCTCCGCAACATCCCAAGTCCTAATTCAGATCTCAACTCAACTGAGGAACATAGTCCAAAGTTGAGATGTGACTTTACAATGGAGAAACAGATGACTATTTGTCTCTCTAGCCTCACTGCATAACATGCATTTGGACACAATTGGCTATCCCTTTTCCTTCAGGATCTCATAAGTGAGACGAGTTTTCCTGATTACTAACCAAGCAAAGCACTTAATTTTAGTAGGAGCCATACTTTCCCATACATGCTTCCAAGGACCTATTTTGTTCTGAGGCATCCAGATTATTAAATTCTACCTAGAGAGAACTTGCCATCCTTATCGTGTTTCCATCTAAAGTGTCATCCCGTCAATCATCTGAAATAGGTCCACAAACTTCCCAGTCATTAAGATGAAGTTTCATCCCTGAGAGGACCAACTATCAGCCACTGTAACCTCAAAGTTAGTGCATCTATTGGCCAGATCAGGGAAAACTTGCATTGAAACCTTCTTGTCCAATCCATAAGACCTTCCAAAATAGCATTTTGTTACCAGCACCCACCTCATCTTTGGGAGATCATTTGCCTTAAATATATGTCAGCTTTCACTAATGACAACTTAATTCACATATGTTTACTAACAAATAGTTTGTTATTATGTCAATTAAGAAGCTGAGTAGAGCCATGAATTTTATCAACATGAAACAGAAAGCATGGAAGGGCAACTACTTACCGAAAGCCATGACTCTTCACAAATTTTCTCCAAACATATTATGGCAACTACTTGGAGTAAAAAATAATCCACTATTGGCCAGCCACACCAATGAATGAATCATATTTTGTACTGTCAGGTTTGAATTTTTTTAATCTTCCCCTTCAATTGTTTCTTTGTAAGTAGTTCTTTATCGATAATTAGGCATTATTTGTTCATAACGAACAGACAAAACATATCTACAAGCATTGATTGACAAAATTAAATTATTATTTATTTATTTATTTTTGAAAAAAAGAGAATGCAACAGAAAGTTAATTAAAGCTAAGGAATTTATTAAGAAACTTAAATCTTAAAAACAACAACAAAAAAAGACTTCCAATTCAGTAACAGCAAAAACAAATATAATGAAAGCTAGGAATTAAAGACGAAGCATAACTTGAAAAGAAATCTAATGGAAGTAAAACAAAGCATAACTTAAATAAACTAAACCCAAAGTGGTGGAGTGACTTTGTGGTAAGATTGACCAGTGTAATGGGGCACAATGGTTCCATCAGCCATGTTGTAAACGCCCATGTCCTTGCCACCACCTTGTTCAAGATTAAAATAGCTGTCGACACAATCATCGGTGAAATAAATATGATTCCTTTTGCATCCAGAAGCTTGATCATCTTCAATAGCCAAAGCCAAAGTGGCACTATTGCCAACGAACAATGCCCTATCACCCAAATCTTTAATCTCTTCATAATTATAACCAGTATTGTTGACGTCATTAATCTTGTACACATGGAATGTTTTGGCTCCATATTGATCAGTATGTTGGCCCTCATCGCTAATAGTTCCGTCTCTGTGGATAACTAATAGTTCACCCATTGAATTGAGTATGTAGAGATGGCAACAGCCAATTAAGTCGATAGGTATACCTTTGACAACTCTTGCAGCGTCTTGAAAACTGAAGATGACAATGTCACCCCTAAAATTAGGTCCATAGAAGTTGCCATCATGCCAAGTGATGTCAGAATAGGCACAATCGGGTATTGTTGTCCCGAGACTAGTAAAGGAAGTGTCTCCTGGCCTCCAGAAAGCAAAAGTGGCAGGAGATCCTTGAATTAGGCCCAAAACATAGTCTGTTGGTGACGATAGAGGATCAGCAGATATTACTGCTTTTTCAACATAATCAGTACAATCAACCTCACCAAGTTCCTCTTCAGAATCATAACCTTCCAACATAGACATGTGTGGGAGGTTGATTAGAGTCCGTGTGAAAATATGAAATAAATTCATATTTCCTTGTTTATCGGCCGTCAAAACCCAACCTGGAAATCCCACACCCAAACAGCACTTCCCTGCTAATTCAGGTAAATTCATGGAGTGTGTGATACCGCTGGATAAATCAAAAAAATCGCGAATCTCTCCATTCTCCTCCTTCTCTGCAAGCATTAACAATGGAACTTTAGTTGATGATGCTGCCGCTGCCATGATTGATGATTGATGATTGTGTATTGAACTTACGTTTGTGAATTGTGATGAATCTGCAACCACTTATTTTATAGAGCCCAAATCCCAATCTTAATTCGATTCGGAAAAGAAGAAAGAAGAAGAAAAAAGTGTACCTAAACCCTAAATCAAATCGGCGAAGATGATTCGGGTCGGTAAAGCAAAATGACAGGTTTGGACCAAAGCAAGTTCATGGGCTTGGAACATTTAATAAAATTGTCTTGTGAAAGTCAACAAAACAGGAACAACCGACAACTTTTTTATGACGTCTTTTTACTTCAATAAAATTATTTATTCATGAATTATAATAGAGGAGTAAATAACCCTAATTATAATAATACCATTTATTTATTACATATATTGCCTTATTTATTTATGAATTATAATTAACCCAAATTTATAATAAGTAATACCATTTTTTCTTATCGAAAATAAAAAATCATTAAACTTACAAATTAATTTCCTTATATACATATCTTTTTAATTTAAGAAATATGAGATCTTCCATATTCTCTCTTTTATGATTTTTCACAAATTTCTCGACCAATGAATTTGGTACATAAATAAACACCTCTCTATGAGCTTTATTAAACTTTTTTTTAATTTAAATTAATTATTTTATTATAAAAATAAATTACTTAAGTTATTACAAATAAATATTTTATTAATAGAGGAATATCTACAGCAAAGACTCACAATCAACATATATACATTATACTCCATATAAAAGCTAGAAATAAAAAATGTGAAGTGACACCTTTCTTTGATAAAAAAAAATGATTTTTTGGAGATTCGAATGAACACAAAAGCAAAAAAAGATCGAATTTTTGGAGGAAAAAAAATGAATTTTCCAAAATGGAGAAATGGGTATTGTAGATAATCAACTGTTTAACTAAAACAAAGCAAAAAAAAAGTTCAAAAAGTTAACAAAAATGATTAGATTTTTTTGGGAGGAAAAAAAAAGTTCAAAAAAAAATTTAAACTTTTTTTTTGCCTCTTTTGAGAGAAGAAAGAAAACAGTGGTAACTGAAAGTTCACACGGCGGCGAAAGGGGTGACTTTTAGAGAGAAAGAGGAAGAAGAAGAGGAGAAAGTAGAGAGAGAAAGTTTGGTTTTTTTTTTTTTTGGGGGTCTAAGAGAGATTTGGAGATTTATAAAAATGAGTATTTATTACTTATTCTTATCATTAAATTAAGGTATAGTTTTTTTTTTGGGGGGTGGGTGGGGGGTGATTAGAGGGAGGAAGAAGTGACAATTCAAAGAATTAACTTGAACTTTTTTATACTCTTAACCTTTAATTATTTAGATAAAAATAAATTATATTCATATATACAAACTAAGGGAGTAATTATATTGATTTAAAAAATATTTACAAAAAACATAAAGTGAGAAAAGAGAGGAAAGAGAAGAGTAGGAAAGAGAAATAAAAGGCAAGAAGAAAAAAATAATATGAGTCCCATGAATCAGAATATAAATTAATAAAAAAAAGAAAATTGTATAAAATAGCAAATTATTAATTCAAATTAAATGTTATAGTCATAGTTTATTTTAATTGTAATTCGCAGCAAACATTCCCTTTTTTTGTCATCTGATTCGGTATACAATTAGCCATTTTCGGTATACAATTAGTCATTTTATACATTTCGATATAAAATGTGTAAAATGCATTTGTGTTTGTATAAAGCGAGCGAAAAGTGTATATACAAATACAAATACATATACTTTCATCTTATACACTTATAATTATACAAATACAAATCTTATTATACAAATTACAATGTATAAATGAATTTATACAAAACTGAACAATTTGAATTTGTATAAAATTGGATGTTTGTAGCGAATTATACAAATCAAAAGCTCCATAGCAAACATAAAATTTGTTATGGATCACAATTATGCAAACTATAGTTATAACATACAAAATATAATTTTTATGTTTGATATACGTAAAAGTTACTCTAAAATAAAATCCCCTCATACAACTACAACTAGTCCATAATAAACATTTTCCATCTGATTACGTCAAATATTGTAAAATCCCCTCCTACAACTACAACTAGTCCATAATAAACATTTTCCATCTGATTACGTCAAATATTGTGTCAGTTATCTCTTCAAGTCATGAATATCATTCCAAAGCTACGAAAAGGATCAAATAGGGGAAAAAGAAGCAAAAATCACAAGAGGGTCCCTACACATAGAAATATCTACTTATAAGTGATATGATTGTGAAACTAAAAATGTTTATAATCATGCATAAAATATATCCTCATGTAGTAAGAAAGAAGCCAAAAAACAAATGGTGTATAGCTATAGACATGGCTTTTCTGGATTTGCTGCTAAGCTCACTGATCAACAAGCCAAACAAATCGGAGGTATTTTTTAATTTTGGTTAAAAAATATTTCGTTATCATGTCTTTGTACCTTATATACAAGCACAATAAAATAAAATTTATAAGGACAAATAACTTTCTCAATCTCATAATTGGTGTTTATGTTTTTTATTGCGTTACAAAATTATCTGATGTGGTTCGAGTTTTACAAAATCCGTACATCAAGGAGTTGGGATTTTTTAGGTCTTTCTAAAAATGATCTCAACAAAACAAATCAGGGTGATGGATCAATCATTGACATTTTGGATTCAGGTTTAATTTTCTCCTTATTATAAACTAGTACTTCTCATATGATGTCTGAATTTGAATACACATATTAATATTGAGATGATTATAGGTATATGGGGAGACTCGGAAGCGTTTAACGATAAAGGACTAGGTCCAATTCCAAGTCGATGGAAAGGTAGTTGCAAATCTGAAGGAAATTTCAATGCCACAAAACATTGTAATAAAAAAATCATTGGTGCTCGTTGGTACATAAAAGGATGGATGGAAGAAAGAGGACTAAATCAAACAATGGTCGAAGCAACATATAATTTATCACCATTAGATGATGTTGGATATGGTACACATGTTGCCTATACAGCTGCTGGTTCTTATGTTAATAATTTGGAATACTATGGTCTTAATATGGGGACAGTACGAGGAGGAGCACCAAATGCACGTATAGCTATGTATATTTTTTAAGTGTTACTCATTTACAAGTTTGAATTGTTAAAAATAGAACGTGTTAAATTTTACTTTAGTTATTGTAATAAATTTTTAATATAATAAATCTAGAATTTAGTTGTTGAGAAATTTTGTGCTCAAATTGGTTATTTAAAGCTCTTATATACTTAATAAAAATATTGAGATACATTCAAGTAATATTTTTTACCGTCTCATTTTTAAAAAAACCAACAGTAGTTTCAAGAGCTTCATTGATCTTACCCTTCGGGGTGGCTCAGTGGTTTGAGCTTGGGACTTTCATGTTGGAGGTCTCAAGTTCGAAACCCCTTGCCAACAAAAGCAAGGGGTTTGCCTTCTGGGTCGACTCGTCGCACCAGGCTTGCCTAGTGCGAGTTACCTCTCCTATGTGGTTTGCGAGCTATTGCATAGGAGCGGGGTTTTTACCCTGTGCGCACCCAAAAGGTAGCGGCTGCGGGTTTCCCTTTTCATAAAAAAAAAGAGCTTCATTGATCTTACATGATCTGTGAGTTTTTCTAAAGAACCATTTCTAACTCATTTTAACCCGTGAGGTCTACTTTTAATCCGCAAAGGCTATTTTTCAACTTGGTTTAACTCATTAGGGCTATTTTCAACCCATGCTTTTTTCAACCTATTTTTAAAAAAAATGGCAAGCAACGGTCTCTCTTTAGATGCCCTACAAATTTTCATATTATGCTAACATGTTATTTAATACTATATTTTGAACAGATAGGTTGGATGGATGATAAAGGTGATTCATATTTTGGTGGTGTTGATATTCTAGCTGGTATTGATGATGCAATAAAAGATGGTGTTGATGTATTATTAGCATCTTTTGGTGGTGATCTAATTAATTTTGCTGAAGTTGATACTAGTGGAAGTTATAGTGTTATGGGGTTAGGATCTTTTCATGCAGCATCTCATGGTATACCTTTTGTTGTTGCTGGAGGAAATGCTGGACCTGACTCTTATACAGTCACTCCTACTTCTCCATGGATCATACTTCTTGCTGCTAGTAATGAAGATAGACAAATTGTTACTCCATTAACACTTGCCAACAACAACACAATACTAGTAAGCTTTTTACATATTTTATCATTGTTAAAAGTGAGATCGAGTCAGAAATTTTATCAAGGGTGTCCAAGAATAATAGCGTGTCACTTTCAAAATAAAACACAAAAACATTGTGCTAACGTAATTATTTTTTGACGAAAGGTGTCCGCTCCGCCACCGAATGAGATAGGGTTGAAATCAAATCGAAAAAAGTCGTATCAAATAGTGAGGATAGTGAACTAGACCGCATTATATATAGTGAGGCTACGTATAATCGATTTTAGCTTTCTTGTTGATGTCTTTTGAAAGTTTTTGACTATTGTAATTTGTAGGGTAAGGGAATTTTTCAAGGGAAGGAGCAAGCCTTTGCTTCTTTGGTCACTTTTAAAAATATAACAAGGTAAGTCATGAAATATTGTGCATTGTATAAATCAATACATAATAAAAGTTCATACGATTTAAGTACTTTAACTTTTAATTGAATATTTAACTTTGTTAATACTTGTATTTTTGATTTGCAGTCCTGAAGATACTAAAACTATTAATGTTGAAGAAGTGAAAGGAAAAGTTTTAATGCTTTTCCTTCAAACGGAAGATGATATATACACATCTTTGACGAATTTAAATACTAGCGGGGTATTGGCTTTTATTGTTGCTACTCACCCTCTTGTTGGAATCAATATCAAATTATTGGTGTCCCTATACCATTTGTTAGTGTTGATTGGAGCAAGGAAACCAAATATTTGATTATTTTCAACAATGTAAATCGAGGTAAACAAATATTTCTCTTGTATTTTACTTTATTTTGTCCAGAAGTATTTAAAATACCTCTGAATTTTATGCGAGTTAATAATTTCATTTCTAAATTATTGGTAACCTTAGAAATATCCATGTACTTGACTAACAAATCTTAAATTCACTCATAATCTAGTCATATGGATGAAATACATCCCTAAATTCTCGCCAAGTTTAAGGATGTTTTCAACTTCTGTCGTTTTTATTAAGATTCTCATGGTCCTACAAGAGTTCGAGACAAACTTGATATACCATGTGGCAGATTGGGGGTGTATTTAAATTTAGTTAGTCAGGTAAAAGTGTGTTTTTAAGGTTGTCAATAGTTCAAAGACAAAACTAATTATAATTTGCATCAAGCTAAAGAATTCTTGAGGGCCAGAAAGGTGATTTATTTTCTGCAACAGTAATTTAGATCCTAAGATCAAAATCAGTCGATCTGAAGTTCTTGAGGGCCAGAAAGTATATTTAAAGGTGCCTAAGTTCTCATCAAGAGGTCCAAGCTCACTTACCCCAGATATTTTGAAGGTAAATATATAATTATATATTGTCTTAAATGAAATTAATTTCTATTAATCAGTGACAGATATAACATAATATAGGTTAAATCAAATTCAATATTTTCGACACGAAATATACAAATACATGTGTAGATCACAAAAAATAGATATATTTAAAAGTCTGTTTAATTTTTTATTTTTTTTAAAAATGTACCTAATACAAATATTATTGCAGCTCCTGGTATAAATATACTTGCAGCAATTCCTCCTAAAGAAGGTGATAATGGATTTCAATTGATGTCTGGAACATCAATGGCACCTCCTCATATTTCAGGAATTATTGGACTCCTTAAAGTTGCACATCCTAATTGGTCTCCTGTGGCGATTAAATCTGCACTTGTAACTACAGGTAATATATTATGAATTTAAGTCGTATATACTGATAACATATCTTTAAAAAAAAAAATACGAGATATGTGTAATTTAACTTGTTATATAGTTCTAATTCATCACATTGTATAGGTAAATTTTACCTATGGTACTAAAATACTTGTACATTGGTGTGTATAACTTACACTCATACTATACACCCTTCCAAATTTTGTTGAAAAAATGATTTTATCTTGTATGCGTTATTTTTATACTAACAATATATTTTAACCTATTACAAGTTTACAATAGTTATTAAATTAAACCTCTTACAAATATTTACATATTTTAACAGATCACTTAAATCTCATCATACAACAAATATTTATGCTATTAATATACAAAAGTTCAACTATTGAGATATATAGTCTTTTCTTATTTTCACCATATTTTCATACATACGTACTTATTTCGACTATGGGTAAACTTTTACAAATACAGTAGTTCTACTTTCGAATTCTAGGTTTAAAACATGATAAGAACTAGGGGTGTACATGACCGGGTTGGTTCGGGTTTTTCAATTATCAAACCAAACCATTTTGTGTCGGATTTTTAAATTTATAAAGCAAACCAAACCAATAAAACTCGGGTTTTTCAACCTCGGGTTTTTTTGGGTTTTTTCGAATTTTTTCGGGTTTTTCGGTTTTTTGGGTTTTTCCGGTAAAGTATTCATACAAACATATAATTTACTAGTACTTCAAATATTTCTTTAGTCCTACCAAAATACAACTATCTAAGATGTTTCTTAAAAATATAACACAATATGATATGGATTAATGACACTAAAATATCCAACAAAAATAATAATAATGAAATTGCATAAAACAAATATTGCAAATTAACAAGTCATAATGAAAATGATCATAATTTAAAAGTACTAAATCATGCTAAAATTAAGTTTAATAAGTATTAGTTACATGACTAAATATTAAAGGAAATTAAAATTAGATTATGTATTTTAATTGTCTAAACCA
>JAJOOO010029215.1:0-15666 GCA_029582685.1 Solanum piurae
GATAGTTGCTATGAATGACTTTCCTTATGTTCAAGTTATGTACATGACTATTTCCTTATTTATGACTATTGATTATGATGAGGTCTAAAGATGATATGTATGACTAAGGTAGCTTCAAAAGAGTACTTAGTATGGTTGGTATTATGGGATGCCAACCATACATTGCACAAGTGTTCTTTAGGGGTTGCTAAGGTAATGACTTTACTAGGTTATGAGCATAAATGTGATTATGGCTTGTGTTTTACATTGAAAGTGCATGTTGATTTCGAAACTTGACAAATGCATACTTTTCAACTAAAATGCCCTTTTTATAATATTTCAAGGATTTTGTGCATGCTTCCATCGTTAGTGCTTTATGTGCTAATCCATTCCTTCTACATTTACTATGAGTGTAGGTTCCGATAGTTGAGACGTACTATTTCCTTTAAGTGGAGCTTGGGTTGACTATTCCCTAGGCTTGGTGAGTCCTCAAGTTTGAGAACAAGATGCTATTGTTTCTAGTTTCTATATTCAAGACTATTGATGTAAAGGGCTATGTCCTTGAGATTGTATTCCTATGTTTTAGATGGTGATTGAGACAAGTCTAGATTCTTATTTTCATTGATGAAAAAGAAATTGGACTTTGATTGTAAAAGTTTTAAATTTTTCTGCATCATTCTTATGGCTTTATATGTATGATTATGCAAAGGGCTTGTATGCTACCCCTTCGTTGTCAAGTACATCGTGTTACGTCTAGGGGTACCCCTGGGTCATGACAATGATGTTGGAATTCCGGATGACCAAAAATCCATGGACTATAGCACACGAAAATCAGCAAAATGGGGGGTTTACCTGCTCTGGGGATTATTTGACCTTGAAAATGTGTCGGTTTGGCCGTCGGGACCAACTGGCTCCATAACTAAGGTCTTAACGGACGCCCATATAAATTTTGGCAAAAATGACGTCAAAATTTCAGATCACCAAAAATCTATGGAATATGACCATGAAAATTGGCAAAATGTTCAAGGGATCGTTTGACCTTAAAAATGGGCCGATTAGTCCGTCAGAACCAACTGGCTCCATATCTAAGGTCTTAACTGACATCCATGAAAAATTTCAGCAAAAATAACGTCGGAATTCTGTTTCACCAAAAACCCATGGACTACAACACATAAAAATTGGCAAAATGAGGGGTTTACCTGCTCTGGGGCTCGTTTGACCTTGAAAATAGGCCGATTTAGCCATCGGGACCAACTGGCTACATAACTAAGGTCTTAACGGACGTCCATGAAAATTTTCGGCAAAAATGACGTCAAAATTCTGGATCACAAAAATTCCATGGAATATAGCACATAAAAATAGGCAAAATGGGGGTTTTACTTGCTCTAGAGCTCGTTTGACCTTGAAAATGGGACAGTTTGGCCATCGGGACCAACTGGATCCATAGCTAAGGTCTTAACGGACGTCCATTAAAATATTTGGCAAATATGACGTCAGAATTCTGGATCACCAAAAATCCATGGACTATAGAACACATAAATCGGCAAAATAGGGGGGGTTTACCTGCTTTGAAGCTCGTTTGACCTTGAAAATGGGCCAGTTTGGCCGTCGGGACCAACTGACTCGATATCTAAGGTCTTCACAGACGTCCATGAAATATTTTAGAAAAAATTGACATCAGAATTCTAAATTACCAAAAATCCATGGACTAGCACACGAAAATTGGCAAAATGGGAGTTTACGTGCTTTGGGGGTCGTTTGACCTTGAATATGGGCCGGTTTGGCTGTCGGGACCAACTGACTTGATAGTTATGGTCTTAACGGACGTCCATGAAAATGTTTGGCAAAAATGACGTCGGAATTTCACATCACTAAAAATCCATGGACAATAGCACACGAAAATTGGCAAAATGGGAGGTTTACCTACTCTGGGGCTAGTTTGACCTTGAAAATGGGCTGGTTTGGCCGTCGGGACCAACTAGCTCCATAGCTAAGGCCTTAAAGGACGTCCATGAATAAAATAAGCAAAAAATAATGTCAGAATTTGGGATCACAAAAAATTCATGGACTATAGCACACAAAAATTGGCAAAATGGGGGGGGGGGGATTACCTACTTTGGGGCTCGTTTGACTTTGAAAATGGGTCGCTTTGGCCGTCGGGACCAACTGGCTCCATAACTAAGGTCTTAACGGACGTTCATGAAAATGTTTGGCAAAAATGACGTCAGAATTCGGAATCACCAAAAATCCATGGACTATAGAACACGAAAATCGATAAAATTGGGGATTTACCTGCTCTGGGGCTCATTTGACCTTGAAAATAGGCCGGGTTGACCGTCGGGAGCAACTGACTCCATATATAAGGTCTTAACAGACGTCCATGAAAATTTTTGACAAAAATGACGTCGAAATTCTGGATCACCAAAAATCTATGGACTATAGCATACAAAAACGACAAAATAGGGGGGGTTTACCTGGGGCTTGTTTGACCTTGAAAATGGGTCGGTTTGGCCGTCGGGACCAACTCTCTCCATAACTAAGGTCTTAACGGACGTCCATGAATTTTTTTGGCAAAAATGACGTTGGAATTCTGGATCACCAAAAATCCATAGACTATAGGACACAAAAATTGGCAAAATGGGGGGTTTACCTGCTCTAGGGCTTGTTTGACCTTGAAAATGGGCAAGTTTGGCCATCGGGACCAATTCGCTCCATCGCCAAGGTTTTAGTGGATGTCCATGAACAATTTCAGCAAAAATGACGTTGGAATTCTGGATTACCAAAAATCCATTGACTATAGGACACGAAAATCGGCAAGATAAGTGGTTTACCATCTCTAGGATCGTTTGACCTTGAAAATGGGCCGGTTTAGCCGTCTGGACCAACTGGCTCCATAGATAAGGTCTAAACTAACGTCCATGATATATTTCGGCAAAAATGACGTCAGAATTCTGGATCACCAAAAATCCATGGACAATAGCACACGAAAATCGGCAAAAATGGGGGTTTACCTGCTTTAGGGCTCGTTTGACGTTGAAAATGGGCCGTTTTGGTCATCGGGACCAACTGACGCCATAGCTAAGGTCTTAACAATCGTCCATGAAAAAATTCGGTAAAAATGACGTCGGAATTTCGAATCACCAAAAATCCATGAACAATAGCACACAAAAATTGGCAAAATGAAGGGTTTACCTGCTTTGGAGTTCGTTTGACCTTGAAAATGGGTTGGTTTGGCCATCGAGACCAATTGGCTCCATAGCTAAGGACTTTACGGACGTCCATGAAAAAGTTCGGCAAAAATGACGTCGAAATTCTAGATCACCAAAAATCCATGGACTATAGCATACAAAAATCGACAAAATGGGGGAGGGGGTTTACGTGCTCTAGGGCTGATTTGACCTTAAAAATGGGCCGGTTTGGCCATCGGGACCCACTTACTCCATAGTTAAGATTTTAACGGACGTCCACAAAAAATTTCAGCAAAAATGACGTCAGAATTCTGGATCACCAAAAATCCATGGACTATAGCACACGAAAATTGGCAAAATAGGGGGTTTACATGCTCTGGGATTGTTTGACCTTGAAAATGGGCCAGTTTGGCCGCCGAGATCAACTGGATCCATAGCTAAGGTCTTAATGGACGTCCATGAAAAATTTCGGCAAAAATGACGGCGGAATTCTGAATCACCAAAAACCATGGACTATATATAGCACATGGAAATCGGAAAAATGGGGGTTTTACCTGCTCTGGGCTTGTTTTACCTTGAAAATGGGCCGGTTTGGCTGTCGGGACCAACTGACTCCATAACTAAGGTCGTAACGAACGTCCATAAAAATTTAGGCAAAAATGACGTCAAAATTCTGGATCACCAAAAATCCATGGATTATAGTACATGAAAATTGGCAAAATGGGGGGTTTACCTACTCTAGGGCTCGTTTGACCTTGAAAATAGGCCGTTTTGGCCGTCGGGACCAACTTGCTCCATAGCTAAGGTCTTAACGGACGTCCATGAAAAATCTCAGCAAAAATGAGGTCAGAATTTCAGATCTCAAAAATCTATGAACTGTAGCACACAAAAGTCGGCAAGCTTAGTTGCACGAACTCTTCACTTTTGATGCCGCATTTGTATCAGATTCTCCAAAAATACACTACTTTTAGCGAATCCGATACACACCCATTGACTTTTTTAAAGAGTCGTAGAAATATAGATCATAAGTACCTTTATATCTTCTACAACAGTTTTTCTGTGATACTAAAATAATTTTTTCAAAGATTAAGTTCTATGCCGATAAGATTTTTTATACCCTATTTCTATCAAAAAAATTATCTCACTGGTGTCTTTTCGGCAAACATGTCAAACAATTTTCTTAAGTAGTCCGGGCTAACTTAGCAATATATAAGAAATAAATAAAAGAGGAGAGGAATAATAATTTCATTGGACCATCCTATATAAAACAATTCAAAACATGATTAAACTTATTTTATTTTCTTCGATGTCATGCTTAATTGAAGTCATATATGTTATGAACCATCCTCGGCCCAATGTCGATACCTGTACGGATGCAACTAGTTATTGGGCCAAGAAGAAGCAACAAAACTGAAAGGCCTTTGCAAAGGCTTCTTTGGGACCCAGACCCATTTAACAACTAGCTAAAAGGATGACAGATGAGAAGAAGTGGTTTATGCAAAGTGTTGAGAAAAATGTCTAGTCCTCTCATCCCTTTTCTTTGAGTCTATGCTTCTCATCACCGTTCTAGTTATCTTCTACAATAGTTTTCTTTGTTAGTTCCATTTTCCATTGTAATTCCAATTAAGAGTTAGTGAAATAGATTTGTCGGTTGTTTGAATTTGAATTGTGTTGGTCTTGTTATTGGATTTGTTACAATATCATACAACCACAATAGATGTCAATAGTCATGCGAGCTATGATGCATATATAATAGATGACATATTGAAGAAATTAGCAAGCCAAATTCTTGTAATCACTTTTATAAATGGTTTATAGGAACTTACTTTCTTCTAACAAACACTAATAACTATTGAAGTTAATATTTCATGTCTTAGAGGAAAAGAGCACTCACACTTATAAGCAATTTTCAAATTCTCTGCATGTTAGTCCGACTGCTACTGTTAGTATTTTTTTCACTTTTATTTGTTATTGCACCTACAATTATTTTACGCACATTTAGTAACTTACCTGCAGACTCATGTCATCATGTGAGAGGCTCCTGCTTTAATTGGCTCCTTGTGGACTGGTCGTGTAGCGCAAATTGCACTCGCCGACAGAGAAGTGCTTCAGTCCTCTCAAACAACTCTATAGCCAGCAACCAGGTTGTCTTTGCCTGTTGCTAAATTAAACTGGCCACATCTCTCTTTCTATTAACACCACATTAGCTCTTTAGTTATCACTTCTTTCCAGAATGTAGTCATGCACCTTGACAACAAAAGAGGAGCTTAGTTTATCTCTGGAAAGTGGGGCAAACATGCTTTAAATTCAATTGACAAACGAAATCACCACACAATGGTAAAAACTATCCTATGATAGGTAAAATCCAAAAAAAAAATCATAGGGGAAAGCTCAATGAGCTAACGACTCACCAGAAGTTCCCTCAAGTTCTTTTCATCATTTTTTTCCTTCAAATGTCTTCGCTTCACTTCAAGACGTTATTTACCAAGGAAATACTACCTTTTTTTTCATGGAAGAAGTAGAAGGGATGGTTTCCTCTAAAATTCATTCGTTGTTCTCTCCTATGTATTTGTTTTCGGCTAAAAAGAGCTAAGGGTAACACGCCAAGTAGGGATCGAACCTATGACTTTCTACTTAGGAAAGAGACTCTCTATTCGCTGAGCTACATGCGCTTATTGTGCTCTCCCCTATGTTAATACTTACAGGAAAGCATTTCCTATTCTTTGAACTAATTTTTAATATATTTGTTTCATTCTCCACTTTGTGACACAAAATACGTTTTTCTAGTAAAATAATTTGGAGAGAATTTAGATAACGCAATATTCTAAAGGAGCATATCATCATAAGTTAGAATTGAAAGGAAAGAAGAAAGTCCAAGTTACATTATATTTCAAGCTTATCAATTCAAAAGTCAGGAAAAGAATCAAATCTTGACATAATTTTTTCTACCTCTTTGCACAAAAAATGACTGAGATGATGAAATGGGTGTGTCTTGATTTCGTCTAACTCCTTACTTATACCACCAGGGAGTCCTCACTCCTGGTCAAACATACCAAATCAAAAATCAACTCTTATCAAATTTAATTACAACATTAACAAGGAAACACTAAAACATATTGCATATTATGAACTAAGAACATGAATTACCAACATCATTCTCAACATAGCCACAAAAATGTTTACCATATCAAAAACAAAAACAAAATAAAAATCTGAAGTAGGTTTGATATTGATACATTAATAGGCTCATAAAGTGATAAATTATACTATAATTTGTTATAAAAAATGAGAAGTTCTTCCAACTATTAGCAACAACTACTATGAATCCAATGTCACTCGCAACTTGGCTTAGCATTAACTAATTTACTTGTGGTGCAGAAGAAAAAATGACCATACCT
The DNA here is from genome assembly GCA_029582685.1 of Solanum piurae. Taxonomy (NCBI): domain Eukaryota; kingdom Viridiplantae; phylum Streptophyta; class Magnoliopsida; order Solanales; family Solanaceae; genus Solanum; species Solanum piurae. The sequence goes on from JAJOOO010029215.1 coordinate 6,566, forward strand.
CATTACAAAACTATAAAGAATGAAACTTATAACCAACATAAAAATTTTTTCTTCATAATTAAGGAATTAATTAAATCATTTCACAAGACTTGATACCAGCTAATTAATAGAGATTCAGTAATTTGCTAGAAACACAAGAGTAGGCTGAGAAGCCAAATAAAATTGTAAGCAGATCCAATGAAAATGTGTATCCCTAGAGGTAGAGGGACATCAAAAAACTTTGAAATGAGAGAAATGATAGACTATTACAATTCATAATTGAGCTTAAATCTGCTGATTTGCCTTATGGCCCCAACTTTATGAAACGTCCGTAGAACTTCATAAAAGCAATCATAAAAGAGTCCCGAGATGATAACCTTAGAAAACCAAGTGTAAAACTTGAAGAAACACCACTAGCTACCAATTTATATCTTCAAAAACTAGCTCCAAACGTAGCTAATACAAGGGGAAAATGATTGCACCGTGTAGAGATCACGTTTCTAGGCACAATGGCAACCTTTAATGATAGAAATCATCAAAAATTAACCTTCATCGCGCAAGAACTCCATTAGAACCCTTTCTTCAGCTTTCTTTATGTTTAGGTAGTGAAAAGAAATGTTTTTTATGGCTTAAAGCTTCGAGTAAGCTGACATACCATATTTTTAACCCGACTCAGATCGCGACCCAGATTCTGCCCCTGCAGTCCGTAGTACAACCCTCATAACTTTTTACTCCGATGTTGGTTGGATACAAGATTTTGTGCATTACAAACTAGATTCATAGGCCTTCTATTTGATAGGTCATGAGCCTTCTAAATATCTATATATTGGGAGAAAACGTCCAAGGCATTTCACCCAAAGTTAAGAAAATATTATTAGAGAAACTTTGATAACTTTTGCCGACCTTAGTTTTGCTATTTCTTTTTACTTCAAAACTTAACATACGACCCTTGTGTTGTTATAATACCTCGTAAAACAATATTCTTAGCATGATGGACACTCATAGCTTATCCCCAAGGTATGGGATAATTTAAACCTTTCAAACAGGTGACCCGAGCCATTTTTTTAATCCTGAACTTTGTTTGAGGGGTCCCTTTGACCTAAAACTTTAGTTTAGTTCCTTGATATTGCCACCCAATTGAAATCTTAATATCCAATGTACGATACCAATTCATATATACCTCATATAATCATGCCATACTACACCACATATATTGTGCAAGAATAGAGAAAAAAGTACGGGATCTTAAATTCTCCCCCCTTATGAACATTCGCCCGCGAATGGATCTAGAAAATTCTTTGGCTGAGTGTTTTTTTACCATAGTACTTTATTTGCGAGTCTATATTTGTTTCAGTCGCAAACCAAAAGTCAAATTCTGAAAATTTTAACTACTAAGCTTCGTATAGCTATCTCGTAAGAAGACATATAAATTGCACTTTGAAGCTACTTAAAATCTAATTAAGTCGTTGTGAAGAAATAATTGTCAATTATCTAAATGTGACTCACCTTAAGTCGTAAACAGTTGGGGGTACTCCTTCATTTACTCTTCCGCTTCCCAAGTCATTTCCTCAACTTTGTTATTTCTCCATAACATTTCACAGAAGCTACTTCTTTAGTTCGAAGCTTCTTACTTGCTGATCTAAACTCGCTATTGGTACCTCTGCATAAGATAAATCTTCAACGATACAAACATTTTCAATGGGCATAATACGTAAAGTATCTCCAATGCACTTACACAACATATATACATGAAATACATGATGGAATACTTCCAATTCTGAAGGCAAATCAAGCTCGTATGCCACCATACCATTCTTCAGAATAATCTTATACGGTACAACGTACTTAGGACTAAGCTTAACTTTCTTTCTGAATCGCATGATTCCCTTCATAGGTGATACTTTCAGGAAAATCCAAACTTCTACATCAAACTCTAAGTTCCGTCTTCAAACATCTGCATAAAACTTCTTCCGACACTGCGCTGTTTGAAGTCGATCTTTAATAAGCTTAACCTTTTCAATCGTTTGTTGGACTAGATTGAGACCTACTTTGCTTCCCCGAGCTCAAACCAACCGATCAGTGACCTACACTTCCGCCTGTATAGTGCTTTGTAAGGGGCCATTTGAATACTAGCTTGAAAGTTGTCATTATAAGCGAACTCGATAAGAGGTAGATGTTGATCCCAACTTCCTTTAAAAACCAGCACACAAACACATAACATATCTGCAATGGTCTGAATAGTATGTTCTGCCTGTCCATAAGTTTGTGGATGAAAATCGGTGCTAAGATTTACCTGAGTGCCTAGACCCTTCTGAAATGATCTCCAAAAATATGTTGTAAATTGAGCTCCTCGATCTGAGATAATAGATAATGGAACTCCGTAAAGGCGAACAATCTCCTGAATGTAAAGCATGGCATAATCTTCAACTGAATATGTTGTCCTAACTGGCAAGAAATGAGCTGATTTTGTCAGCCTATTGATAATTACCCAAATGGAATCATACCTTCGTGGAGTGCGAGGCAATCCAGTGATAAAGTCCATATTTATCATATCCTATTTCCATAATGGAAGGTCAATATACTGGGTTAGGCCTCCAGGCCTCTGATGCTCTACTTTAGCTTGTTGACAGTTGGGACATTCAGCTACCATCTCCACAATATCTTTTTTCATGACATTCCACTAATAGATCTGTCGAAGGTCCTGATACATCTTCATCGCTCTAGGGTGAGCTGATATCTAGAATAATGGGCCTCTAAAAGAATCTTTGTATGGAGCTCTCCAACTGTCGGTACACATAAGCGACCTTGGTATCTAAGGACACCATCTCCAGTTAGCTCAAATAAAGGTTGTTGCTGCTGTGGAATCCTTTCCCTCAATTTCCTAAGCTTAGGATCTTCAGGTTGCCGCCTTTTCACTTCAATCACAAAGGAAGACTCTGCCATACTATGAAAGACAACACCTCTGCCTCTTGTATTTTAAGTCACATCACCTAAAGAATAATATGAATTCGTACATGTGGACATAAAATCAAGGAAACTGATAAAATGACATGTAGATGTCGAATACTCTATTTATCCGAACGAGTGGAATATTAAAATAATAGAATTATGAAAATAATTCAGCTGAGATCCCAATGCCTTTCACAAAAGGTCTTTCTAGCAAGAAAATAGAAAAATATCACATTTGGCGTTTCAGGAATTTCACAAAAGTGGTGCTAAAATGAAGGATATAGCTTAGCCTTAACATACCTTTCAAATGAATGCTCGAATGCCCGTAGTTTCTTCACGAAAGTTGTTCCTTACGTCCTAAGTTTCGTAAACACTATATATACACAACTGGTACACACCTTTAAATAATTCATAATTGATCTTAAATTGGCAGATTTTCCATATGGCCCCAACTTTACAAAACATCCGTAGAACTTTATTAAAGCAATCATAAAAGAGTCCCGAGATGATAACCTTAGAAAACCAAGTGTAAACCTTGAATAAACACCAATAGCTACCAATTTATATCTTCAAAAACTAGCTCCAAACTCAGCTCATACAAGGGGAAAATGATTGCCACGTGTAGATATCACGTTTCTAGGCACGAGGGCAACCTTTAATGGTAGAAATCGTCAAAAACTAACCTTCATCGTGCAAGAACTCCATTAGAACCCTTTCTTCAGTTTTCCTTCTATTTAGGGAGTGAATTTTTTTTTATAGCTTAAAACGTCGAGTAAGATGACATACCATATTTTTGACCCGACCCAGATCGCAACCCAAATTCTGCCCCAGCAGTACGTAGTAAGACCCTCATAACTTTTTACTAGGATGTCGATTGGATACGGGGTTTTATGCGTTACAAACTAGACTCGTAGACATTCGATTTGATAGGTTATGTGACTTATAAATCTCTATATATTGGGGGGAAATATCCAATACATTTGACCCAAAGTTAAGAAAATATTATTAGAGAAACTTCGATAACTTTTGCCGACCTTAGTTTCGCTAATTTTCTTGACTTCAAAACTTAAAATATGACCATTGTGCTATTATAATACCTTGTAACACACTATTATTAGCAAGTTAGACACTCATAGTCTTATCCCCAAGGTATGTGATAATTTAAACCTTTCAAACGGGTGAAGTTCTTCCCAAGCCCTTTCTTTAATCCTGAACTTTATTTGAGGGGTACCTTTGACCTTAAACTTTAGTTTAGTTCCTTGATATTGCCACCCAATATCAATCTTAATATCCAATGTATGATACCAAGTCATATACACCTCATATAACAATGCCATACTACACTACATATATTATGCAAGAATAGAGGAAAAAGTACGAGATCTTACAATTCAACACCTATCTTGACACTACCCGATGAGGGTGTGGAATTTGATTTCGTGATACTTCAGTTATTTGTCTAGATGGAGTATTGATGCAAAATGGGAGAGTTATAGCCTATGCTTCTTGTCAGCTGAAGGTACATGAGAAGAACTACCTTACTCATGATTTTGAGTTAGCGACAGTGGTCCTCGTTTTGAAGTTATGGAGACATTATCTCTATGGTGTGCATTGTGAGATCTTTAGCGATCATCGTAGCCTTAAGTATCTCTTTTCTTTGCCAAATTTAAACATGAGGCATTGTAGATGGTTGTAATTGTTGAAAGACTATGACTTCACCATTGTTTATCATCTGGGAAAGGCAAATATGGTAACATATGCTTTGTGCCAGAAGACTCCTAGTATGGGTAGCTTATCCTTTCTTAAGGCGGAGGAGAGAACTTTGGCCTTGGAGGTTTAGTCATTGGATATACAGTTGGTTCTACTTGATATTTCTACACCTCACCATGTTTTAGCCTTTGTTGAGGCTAGGTCTACTTTGATGGATCATATTCGTGCCCACCAGTTTGAGGATGACAAGTTGAGAGTGATTCGGGATAAAGTATGGTGAAGATAAGTCGGCTTCTCTTTATCTCGAGGGAGTTTTAAGGATTTGTGGTCATATTTGTGTGCCTAGAGTGGGTGGTTAGATGCGTATGATATTGGAAGAGGCTCATTGTTCTTAAAACTCTATTCACCCGGGAGCGGCTAAGATGTATCATGATTAGAAGCAACACTATTTCTGGTATGGTGTAAAGAGAGGCTTTGTGGACTTTTTGGCCAAGTGTTTGAACTGTCAGCAAGTGAAGTATGAGCATCAAAGATCGGGTGGTACTAAGGCTGGGCATCGATCTGGGTTGTATCGGTACCGTTCCGGTCCATTCAAGTTACTGTTTCGGTCCGTTCTGATCTGGTAGTATTTGGGACGGAATGGGATACATTGAACCTGTAACACCTCGAAAACCAGACCTAGGAATGTTTTCCAGAACTTACCTGAAGCAGTGAACCACGACAGGGTTCACGGATCATGAAAGGGTCCACGGTCCGTTGACCTGCCCGTGGTCTTGACTTGAATCCCACCAGGCCCATACATCAGACCATGGGACCCTTCACGGGACGTGGTCTTGATGACGGACCGTGGTGGCGCTCGTTGAGTCGAGGCAGTAGTGTCCCTAGCCTATCCCTCATGCACCCCTCACCCAAAGTATGGACCATGGGGAACTTCATGGTCTGTTGTACTGAAGACGGATCGTGGGGGCGTCCGTAGAGCCTAACCAGTAACCCCCTAGAATTGAGCCTCCAGACCTCAGCCCAAGTGAGGACCACATGGACCTTCACGATCCGTGGTCCTCCACACGAGCCGTGGTAGTGGCTCGTGGACCAAGCCTTCAGAACCACATGACCAAGTGAAGACCACGAGGGCCTTCACGATCCGTGGTCCCTTTCACGGTCCGTGAAAGTGGTCAGCCCATCTGCAACTTTAAGTTAGGGGTCTTTTGGTCTTTTTCTATTTTGTTGGACCCCTAAACTATGTCATTTTAACCCTAAAATACGTGGTTTTGATTAGTTTTAGCCTAGAAACAAAACTAGAACTTACCAAAGTCAGATCATTAATCAAAACTTAGAAAATTAGAAGCGAAAGAGGAGAAAGGGTCGAGCAACCCTAAGTTCAAGAACGCAACAAGTTTCCTCCAGTTCCAGCCCTGAAATTGAAATATTTCTCCATGCAATTCGTCACCAGGTATGTGGGATTTCACTAGTGGATTCCTTTCGCCCATTAGGTCCCTAGATTTCAGTCAGATTCTTAATTCTCTACTATCAACTAGACCTAGGGTTTCTAGAACTTCAGCAGATTATCATGAATTAGTTATTTACATGTTCCAAATCAGATTATCATGTTATTACTTCATTTATTGCATGAATTTCAGAACCCTAGCTATGTATTTCTTTAGTTCTTGAATTACACATGCTAGGTCAGATATTTCAGTACTTCAGACATACATGCCTCAGTCTTGAATGTGTCATTATCAGTATATTTATGTGCATTCTCAGTTTGCATGGCAGTTTTGAGCTATCCAGGAAAATTATAGTAATTCAATCATAATATGTTAATCACTTAGTCTATTGGGAGTATCATAATACCGAGTTAGACTAGGGTTAGTCACCCATATAGTCCTAGAACTATGAGCCACGTAGGTTGTAAATCCCCTATGTGGGCATCATTTTAGTGATCACGCCAGCATGCTTCTATACCTTTGGTCGAGTATATTGGGTCCTCTCGATGGGGCGTATACAACAGACTCTACATTTAGCTCATGTGGTTTTATTATCGGTTATTAGTAGCTCCCACAGTTCAGTCAGATTCTATTGAATTGATCACATTTCAGTACAATAAGTATTCAGTCTTAGTATGTTATAAATTTGGTCATTGCATTCAGTCAGCTCAGTATTTAGTATCTATATCATGTTCAGATTATACTCTTGCTTTATTGCTTGTTCAGTTATATGTTTATTTCAGCTTTACTCTATCCTGCATTCTCAGTACCTTTCAAGTACTGATGCATACTCTGTGCTACATGTTCTCGTGATGTAGGTTCAGGTTCTCAGCATCCAAGATCACGCTTACATCGGTTCCCGATCTCTAGTTTCGCAGTATTAGTGGTGAGTCCTCATTCTTCAAGGACAATAGTCATGTTATCTTCAGTTTTCATTATTTTAGTTTCAGTTTTGCTAGACTTAGCTGGGCATGTCCCAACACTTCTAGTCAGATAGAGGCTATTTTCAGACATAGTTAGATTCAGCTTAGTATTTGAGTTTGATGTTTCTTTTGTATTCAACTCTCAGATTTGATATTCAGTTTTAGTATATGGGTATCCCCCATCATTTCAGATTTATTTATGATTAGCTTCAGCATCCATTTTATTTCTCAGTTTATCTTTAGTATGCTCATGTTTATGCCAGTAGGGTTAGTTTGGGGTCACTTGTGATCCTAGGTCCCGTGTCTGCGTCTCGGGGGTAGCTCGGGGTGTGACAAACTTGGTATCAGAGCCCTAGGTTTAAGAGTCCTAGGATGTCTGAAAAGTCGCACTAAGTAGAGTCATTTTCATGGGTGTGAAGTGCACTACATCTAATGAGAGGGAGGCTACAAAGTATTTTAGGAAAAATCTTCAATTTCTTGTTACTCTTATCGTGCGTAAGGTATGATCTAATTCCGTTCTAACTCGACGTTTAACATTTCAATGATTATGCCTCCTCGTAGAGCTAATACCAGGAATGCGAATGCCAGGAACGCAAACGCAGCTCCTCCAGTCCCAGATCAAGTAGTTTTGAATGTAGAATTTCGTAACGCCATTCAGATCTTGGCTCTGAGTGTAGCCAACCAGAACAATCAACGGGTTCCAATTCAGGCAAATGCTAATATTGGGTCAGTTACAGCTAGAGTTCAGGATTTTGTTAGGATGAATCCGCCAGAGTTCTTAGGATTGCAAGTTGGAGAAGATCCCCAAAACTTCATTGATGAGGTCAAGAAGATCTTTGAAGTGATGCAGGTAATTGGGAATGATCGGGTTGAGTTAACATCTTACCAACTTAAGGATGTACCTCATATATGGTATACTCAATGGAAAGAGAACATGGTTACAGATGCAACTCCTATCTCTTGGGATTGCTTTAGTGAGACCTTTCTGGACAGGTTTTTCCCAAGAGAGCTAAGGGAGGTAAAAGCTCAGGAATTTATAAACTTAAGGCAAGGTAGCATGATTGGCCAAGAGTATGGGCTCAATTTTACCCAACTCTCCAGGTATGCTCCTCACATGGTGGCTGATTCCAGGGCCCAAATGAACAAGTTTCTTTATGAAGTGTCAGACTTGGTGGAAACAGAATATAGGAATGTTATGTTGCTGGGAGATATGAGACTCTCGAGGCTTATGACTCATGCTCAGCAGGTTGAGGGTGATTAGCTTAGGGAATATGCCAAGGAGAACAAGAAGGCTAGGACTGGAAACTATGAGTTTTCTCAACAGAAATTGGGTGGTGGAAATCGCTCGCAGGGTCAGCAGAAATTTTCAACTCCAACATCTTCATCAACTAGTGTCCCATCCTCCAGGTTCCGTAATGATCAGAAAAGTAGGGCATCAGGCTCTAAGTCGTAGGGGAGTGTTAGAGGTACCAAAACCTACTCAACTTACCCTAAGTGTGGTAAGAACCATCCGTGCGAGTGCCTTGCAGGAAAGGAAGGATGCTTTGGGTGTGGTCAGTCTTGTCACAGATTGAGGGATTGTCCTTCTAAACAGGGTCAAGGAGGCAATGCTAATCGAGCCTAGTCTACAACTTCAGCAGCACCAGCAGGTCGCCCGACTCAGCAGGGTAACTCTTCTGGTACAGGTGGCGGACAACGCCAGAATAGGCTCTATGCTCTTCAGGCTCGCCTGGATCAGGAAGATTCTCTTGATGTAGTCACTGGTACGTTACAAGTCTTTGATCTCGATGTTTATGCTTTGTTAGATCCAGGGGTACTCTTTCCTTTATTACTCCTTATATAGCAGTTAAGTTTGATGTTAGTCCAGAAACTCTCTTAGAATCTTTCTCAGTCTCTACTCCAGTCGATGACCCAGTTATAGCTAGACGGGTATACATAAATTGCCCTGTCACAGTCTCTCAGAAAGTCACCTCAGCAGATCTTGTAGAGTTAGAAATGGTAGACTTCGATATCATTCTAGGCATGGATTAGTTACATTCCTGTTATGCCTCAGTCG
>JAJOOO010029216.1:0-13843 GCA_029582685.1 Solanum piurae
GGGGTTAAATTTCAAGGTATGACCTCCCAAGAACCAACCAATGGTCCTTGAGGAGGACCCTAAAGTCTAATCCCAAAGCTACCCCAAATCTGCCCAAGCTGCCAAAATGTTGTGATCTACGGATGGGACCTACTACGCGTAGGTCCATCCACGCCCCATAGATCTTGGTTGTAGGTCAAGAACCAAGAAAATGGGTTGCAGACCACCCACCCATGGACCATCAAGATGGGGCATAGACCCACCTACGATCCGTAGGTCATGGGCGTAGGTGGTGCCTGTGTTGCTGCCAAGTCTCGGGCAAGGTGGGGTTAGTTTGGTAAATTCCTAGGTTAGTTATTATGAAGTGAGGTTGTTTTATATTGATTATTTATACCTATTTAATACTTTTTAAGTTATTAAATAACTCATTACCTCGTAACTCCCAAACTCAAATCACAACCAACTTAACCCTTTCCAAAAATCTTCTCTCTAAAAACTCCATTGAAGAAGAATAGGAAGATCATGTTAGGGCTTCAAGGAGGGGTCTTTCTCACAATATTTCGGTTGGATTTATTCATCTAAGGTATGGTAGTCTTGATTCATGAAATGCTTTCATCAATGAAGCCCTCAAACTTTCAATTTCATAGAAGTAAATTCTCCAAACCCTAGGGTTTTCACTCCAAGTCATGGATTCTTCCTAAAAACGTTTTCAATGATTTAATTATCATATATTATGAATGAATTGTTGTTTTATGGTGGTTTTATGATAAAATCTCCCATGAATATATGAATTCCCTATAACCCTAATTTATGAGTTTGTGATGTGGGTGAATTGTAGTAAGATGAATATTATGGAATTGTTCTTGTAGCAGTTTAATTACTTGAATCATGTTATTATCCATGCATAATTGTAGAAATTCTAGGTGTGTTGGTGAATTATGATTCATGGTCCTTTAAGGGAAAATTGTGAGATTTTGTATAATCATGATGCTTATGTACATTCTTTGTGAATATATTTAAAGTAATGTGATCATGACTATAATGCAATTGTGTTGTTACCATGAATTGGTAGGCTTAGGGCATCCTCTTCATGTGTAATTGAAAGTGATCTTGATTGATGTACCTTGAATTGGTAGGCTTAGGGCATCCTCTTCTTGTGTAACTAAATGTATCTTGACTTAATGAACCTTGAATTGATAGGCTAATGGAATTCCTTTCATAAATGACTAATGAAGTCTCCTAAGGCTTTGTCTTGAATCGATAGGCCAACGACATTCCTTTCATAATGAGTAAATTAACTTTTGTAATGATGAATCTTGAATCGATTAGGGCTTATTCCCATAATGTGAGTTAGGTGCTATGGTTACTCAAGAGGTTCTATGAAGTGTGGGCGGTAGTATGGGATGTCATCCATGCATTGTGATGAGTCCGCAATTTGGACTCATTTAGGGCTTCATTTTAATAGAATTAGTGTCCTCAAATGCATATTTTGTCTCAATAACTTATGTAAATCCTTAAGTTTCAGGTATTTAGAGTTTGAGGCAGAGCATGGATACTACTTGGTAAAAAGGAACAAAATGGCTGAAAATACGAAGAAAGAAGGCATGAGGATCGCCTAATGCATTTGGCAAGTCGCCGAAAGGCCTTAACCTCGCCCAAAGTTCCAGTGTGCTGGGCCCTGAAGGAAAAGATCAAGTCAGTGATGAAAAGGAGCAGTCGGAGTGTCACCGAATAGTTCTGCGAAGCAGTACTAAATCGCCCAATGATTTAGAATGCGAAGATGCTGAAGGCAAGGGCTGAAAGGCGATGAAGTAGACCAAAGGGTGGATCACCGAGTGCATCGGTGATCCCGACTTACTGCGCTGAGTGATCCTTCGCAACACTTTTTTTCACAACTATAAGTACTAGTTTGAGTTTTTATTTTAGTATGCAATTTCAGATACAACATTTTATTTTTCTAAGTTTTCAAGTAGAGAATATTTTGCTTAGTTTGAAGATTTGAAGACTTCCAATTCCAAGAAATTGGAAGGGGGTGTTGAAGATTCTTCATCTTAGACTTGTTTAAAGTGAATATAAATCATACCCAGTTGATGTTACTTCGATTTGGTATAATTTTCTTCCTTTTCTCTATGTCTAGCTAAAACCCCAATTCATGGGGTGTGATTTTGTGAATATGGGTTAAATTTACTGTTGGGTGTTGCCTATTGTTGGTATATTCACTGTTTAAATGTTATTTAGTTTAGTATTTGTGTTTGAACTTAATGAGATTGTAGTTGCAAATACGATTTCATCTTACTATTTTTTGTGTGCTCAAGAGAGAGGTTTTAAAACTAAGACTACTAAATCGATAGCCGGTGGTGATTTGGTCATCGTGGATTCAGCTTGTTGGTCGTCGTGGGTTCAGCTCGAGAGAGTGAATCCTAGGCCCTCTCCCACATTTTCAGCTCGAGAGAGTGAATGGGCTAAGGCGGAGGTTGTGCTTAAAAGTGGAAACTCGGTGTTCGAGAGAAACCGAGTTGATTCGGGGTAAGTTGCTTGAGAGAGAATTTACCCCCACTAAAGTCTAGCCTAGTTAAAAATATTCAGTGATGTACTATCAATAGAATTTACCTGATAGTGTCTTTTATCCCATATTCCTATCACATCCCAAGAATCCCGTCTCCCTATCTCGTTTCCCTATATTTTTGTCATTTTTGTTAATTAGCTAATACAAACCCCCATTGATAATTGACGCTTCCGTCACCCCTTAGATTTAGTATATTTTTATTCGTTAATATTTATAGCTATGATTAATTAGAACTTGATTTTACTTTTCTATTAATTCTCAAAACCACTCCATGTGGGAATGATCCCAATCCTTGGTTGGGTTATATCACTACACGCGATCGTTGGCACTTGAACCGAAGTAGTGTCCTGATACGTGAAGTCAAAATGGCGCCGCTGCCGAGGAGTGGTGTTACTTGAGAATTTTTAGTTAAGTTAAATTTTGTTCTTGTTAGTTATAGTGATACTTACTTTATTTGTAGTATTGTTTTGTGTGTTGCTATTTGAAGCAGAGGAAATGAGTGAGGAAGAGGTGAATGGTAGCATGGCAGGTCATCGAGATGGTATCGATGATATTAAAAGTGTATGCAAACCAACCCAATCTGGAGAAATGAGTGCAATTTGCCTACCACCAGCTGATGGGAATGCAATATTTGAGGTCCCGAGACAACAAGAGGAGTTTCCTAGTGACACTATGTTAAACCCCATGAATGAAGTTTGAATGAGGACTTGCGTCGTGCCACGACGTTAACTAAGGCGCTGCTTGGGAGGCAACCCAAGTTATATTTTTCTTTGTTTTTAAGTTTGAAATAATGTAAAACATGATTGGCGTTTGGGTGAACGAACCCAACACTATGAATACTCACATAGCTCAATTTGGCTAAACAAATCCTCAATTCGCGAAAACCTTGTTCGTTCTTCCTTTTCTTCTCTTTTCCTCTTCTTGAGTTCTCCTCCAAAACCCTAAGCGTAGTTTAGGATTGTAAAACTGACCAGAATGATATTTGACCCCAAAATATTTACTAAAAATGATTTAAATCTGATAGGGTAAGGAAAAGACAAAAATACCCCTCTTAAATGTGATTAACTTTCCTTAAATAGACAATCCGAGTTCAAATAGTCATATCTCACTCATACGAGCTCGAAAATTAGCAAACTCATTGGCGTTGGAAAGATGATTCCAAGATATTTCATTTGATATCTTATGGTCCACCTAACCCATCGAGTACTGAAAGTTATGGTCGTTTGAAGTTGACCCAAAACTCGCAACTTAAGCTTAACTTGTAAAATTTCAGATTTGGCTCTTTCCAAAATAATTCTCTATGATTTTAGCTCTTTCTAAGGCAGTATGTTACAATACATATATAGGAGTTCATCAATGAGTATAGCTTACCCATTGAGTCCCAAAGACACCGTTGTTCTTTAGTGTCTTGCCCTGAAACCCATAGAGGCGACACGGTGCTTAAAGCCGCAAGTTACTAGAAGTTAACCTCGTAGCATGGAATGACACTAACATAAAATTGTAAGATGAAAAATAATGAATGCGGACGTAAAGTTTGAAATAGTCTATCATAGAACTTAAGCAAGAATTTTGTAAATAACATAAGCAGAATCTAATTGTCTCTGTGAAAGCCTCTACTAATACCATTGTTATGAAAAACCCCTATCTCACTCTAACTGTCTTAATACTGAAATAAAAAATTTGAAGGAAAATATAATGGTTTTCGGCTGATAGATGAGGACTCCCCTACATGCATGCTAGTTGAGGGGTTTTGTACTAACCGCGGGCCTATGGATGAGCGTTAGAACCTATATTATCAAAAATAGAGGCAAAGGCTATGTGTCCACTATTTGAATGTACTGAGTATGAGGTAATGCACAATAAACATGATATCTGCATGAATATACTGAATCTGTAAAACATGTTGATGTAATGACCAAGTAAAATAACATAAACTAAGATATATTTATATGAAATATATATGTACGGTGTCATGCTAAATCTAAAAACATATTGATTCATGTGAGATAATGTGAGAAACTACATGGAGTGCCCATACTTGCCAAGGTAAGGACCACAATATCTGAGCTAAAGGTACATCCTCTTTCTAAAGTCTATAAAGACTAATCCTATGGTGGAATGTAGTGTTGGGACTTAGGGATTTCTACGTAAATCACACTGACGCTAAACATAAACTTTTATCCCGAATTCCCACTCGGTTCAAAGTATACTCCCACTGCGAACATGCATAAATCTAGAAAAAGTAATATTTTGTACTACTAAATCACATTGCTTACTGATAAAATACCGAGTAGCTCATATATCATGATAACTAAACATAATTTGAAAGATACTTTAATCGTAAGCATCTAAATCACGATATATCTATATAATGAGATATACTTTATTAGAAACCATTAGAATTCATGAAAATCTAATAATCTGAGAAATGGATTTGAAAATAACATAATTCTGATCATGAATATACTTGGATGTTATGGGTACATGAAAATATCATTGAAAACATGGAATTATAATCAATTCATGAAATTTAATAGTAATCCTGAAAGAGAACTAAAGTTCTTTAAAATCCCATGAAAATCACGAAGCCCTAGATTTTGAGAAATCATTACTTGATGAAATTGGGGTTTCTTTGAGATTAAATGGGTCAAGAGAGACCCATTGATGAAGATTCCACATAAATTGAATTAAGTCCTAACTTGAATCTCTATCTGAATGCCCGAATCTTGAATCCCTTGTTCTTGCGCTGTGAGAAAACTTGGAAGAGAAGAAATTTTATTTAGAGTTGTTACGAGAGAATGAAAGGTTAGGGTCTTTAGAAATTAATCAAACCAGCTTAGAATAGGCTAAAATGACATAGTATAGGAATTAAAAAGATAAGAAAAGACTACAAGACCCCTAATTTGTCAGAAGTTCTCTATGTTCAGCATCTACGGGCCATAGTCCCTTTTAAGGGCCATAGGAGCCTACTCATAGAATACCTGTAATATTCTTGAGTTTCAGAACATTTAGTACATTAAAATGATCATTAGCGGTAATTAATTAACGGCAATAATTTAATTGCCACTAAATATATATTTTTAGCGGCAATTAGCACTCTTTGTATATGTCCTAATGCCTTTAGCGGCATTGGTTCTAATGACACTTAACTGATGATGATAAAGACTATAGCACTCTTTATTAATGTCTATATTTATTGCCGCTAAAAGGTATTTTTGTTTTAGTGATTGAACCACAAACCCAATCTATGGCTCGTACGTTCTTATACGACCCATATTGGTTGTTCGTAAAAGAAAATATACTTAAATACAAATTCTCTAATGTCTGGTCTGTGAGACCACAAGCACAACTCGCATTCCATTATACGACTAATATTATTGACTTATAAAAGACAGTAAGGGGTTTTGAAGTTCTGAGGTTTTAGGATTTGTCTAGGAGGCCTATCAATGACCCTTAAACTAATTTATGATCAATAATTCTATTTGTTATATTCATGCCAAGCTTCAAACTTACTAAAAATATTCTACGACTTGTAGCTACGACTCATAAAACAAACATGTCTCGTAAACGCTATCATAAAAACTATGCAACTTTCCTTAAATTTTAATTATCAACTATGAACTCATTTCCATGAGTCGTAATCCCTTTTAAGAACCATAAATACCTATCATAATTGTAAAAAATATACAAACTTCAGATCTTTTGTGCACTTTTCCAAGTTTTATTTGAATTAGGCGCTTCGAGGTATTACAATATCTAACCCTTGGAAACATTCATCCTCAAATGGGGTTAAAATATGCAATAAAAGAGTAGGGAAAGATCTTCAACCCTAATACTACAAGATAAACACATAAAACTGAAGGAGTGGCACGTCTGACTTTGAACTAAAACATCAAGTTTAAGCTAATTTTATTAACATGCATGATTACTGAGACATGAGAGTAACTGCAAGACATGAATCATAAACTAGTACAATGAAGGAACTATTACCTCATGTTGCACTTTAACTTGAAGGAAAGAGATGGGGGGGTGTTTACTTTTCCATCATATCAGCTTCTGCCTCCCAAGAACCTTTCTCAACTAATTAATTCCTTCAAAGGACTTTTACTAAAATGACATCCTTATTCCTCAACTTACGAACCTAATGGTGAAGAATCTAAACTGGGACCTCTTGAAAGAGAAACTATCATTCACACCAATACTCTCTAAAGACACAATTGAATTTTCTACATCAATACCCTTCTTCAACAAGGATATATGAAACACTTGATTCACTTATGCTAACTCTAAAGGTAAATCACACACATAAGGCACATTACCAAAACACCTCAGAATTTGGTAAGGACCTACATATATGGAACTTCTTTTTCCTTTCTTAGCATACCTAATCACCCTTTTATGGGTGATATTCATAGATATACCCACTCATCTACAGAAAAGTGAAGCTCTATTTTCCTAAAATTTGCATAAATTTCTTCTACATCGAGTTATTCTCAGCCTATCTCTAATAAGTTAATCTTCCTCCATAGCCTCAAGAACTAATTTAGGCGCTATCAAAGCCTGTCAATATCAAACCACCCTATATGAGACTTACAGCTCCTACCATAGAGTGCGTCAAACAAAGACATTTGAATACTAGAGTTGTAACTGTTGTTGTAAGTAAACTCAATAAGAGGCAAGTGATCATCTCAACTACCCTTAAAGTCAATCACACAAGATTTTAATAGATTTTCAACGGTCAAAATAGTTTGCTTTGCCTGCATATTTGTCTTAGCGTGAAAAATTATGTTATGCTTGACCGATGTACCAGGACCTTTATAAAATAATAAAAACAAAATATAGAAGTGAACTGAGTACCCCTATTTAATATGATGGATAATGAAAATCCATGAAATTTCAAAAACTGCACCATGTAAGTCTTAAACAATCCTTGGCTCAATAAGAGGTCTTAACTGGCAGGAAATGTGACATCGTAGTCATCTTGTCTACTGTTGCGCTCAAATGCACATGCAATTGTACGTGGTCATGCGAGAAATAAAGTATCTATTTTAAAAGCAGGATGTTGTACCCACAGAGACTTAAGACTAGGCTATCTTTGATTCCTTCAATAACAATAAATTAACGCAAGTGTTTCGAGAAAGATTGATGGATTATTCTGAGTGAGAAATTATTAAAAGTAACTAAGTAAACTAATATGATTCAATTTCAAATTGGATTTAAAACAATGGCTTGGAAAACTCCAGGGTTGCATCCTACTTTGGGTTCACGCATATTATATCATATAATAGACGTCAATTAGTTATCAAATCACTGATTTATAGTGTGATACATAAGAACATGGTCTCCCGGCCTCTAATCACCTACTCTAATTGGCAGTCTAACTACATCGTTGAGTGGAGATAGATTGAATCAATTTTCGAGCAATGTTGACACCCAATTTTGGACCTCCACTTTATAAATTAATCATTAAGCCTCTTCAACTTCAAACGATTTAAAATAATTAGTTTTATAAAAATCTCAAAAAAAAATCTAGTTTGCAAATTATTTTAAAGAGTTTAGTCACTTTTTATAATTTTTATATAATATATATGTTTTAAATAATTATGTATATAATTAGTATATTTTTTGAATATTCAAAAATCATCTCAAAAAGATTTTAATTTTTAGTTGAATATTTTATTAACTTAGTTTACTTTAAGTTGGCATATATTCTCTAGTTATTAGTTTATAGTTAAGTTAATTATTTTACTTCGTCAAAATTAAGAATCTCGGTAATTAATTATTATTAATTTATCTTATTCAATATTTACCCAGATTCGTTAATTAACTCAATTTGGCTTAGCTCCATTTGGCTACAATTCTAATTCATTTGTTTAATTACAATTTTCTGCCAACTTTCTAAACCCATCAAAAGACCAAAGCTTTGGGTCTTTTTCTTTAAAATTCAGCAGCTCAATATAATTTTCTTTTAGCCAATTCTCAATTCCATTAGCCCACCGGCCCATTTCTTCCAACTAGTTGACCCAATTCCCAATCCAACAATTACAACATTCAACCCAAGCGCAAGTTCAATAAAAAAAGAAACCTATTCCATATTCAGCAAAGCATATGTACAACAATACAGCATACTAGACCCGACCCCTGTTACTCTTCTCCCACAAAATGCAAAATCCCAGCAAACCCAAAAAATCCCACCAAATCGCAGAGAACCCTGACAACGTCAAATCTCCGTTCCCTTTTCCCCTTTTAAAGGATTTTCAATCTTATCTACTATTTCCTGGAAAAGGGGCAAAGAAATTCAAACTTCGAATTCAAATTCAAAATTCAAAATTACACCTGTTTCCCCCTAATTTCCATATATATATTCATCTCTTTCGGTCACAATTTAGGGGAGGTCTTAGGGAGAAGTGGGATTATGTTTTAGAGAGGAGGAATGAAGAGAAGTTGGAGAGAAGCGATTCTTACATTCTAAAAAATAGAAGTTTATTTTTTTGAGAGCTAGTTTTTATTCGGTATCGATTATCTTCTTGTTCGAGTTAAGCTCATAGTGGTGTAAAAGCTTCACGGTCAACCTTGTCATGTCAGTTGCTGCCCCAAAAAAGTTAAAATTTTATTGTCTTATAAATATCATTATATATTCTCTATGTACTAATTAATTTGATTTTATTGATAGCAGATTACTCTGTTTTACTTCCTGTTGAGCAATTCAGTTATTTTTCTTTTATAAGTTTAATTCCATTTTTAAGTTTGTGAATCTCCATTGGATCAGTTGTCTCTTTTTTGGCATTTAAAGAGTCGGTATTTGTATGTTATTTGTGATTCTCTCGTTGCTATTGTTTTGAGTTTATTTGTTGTGCCCGTTTCATAGAATCTGTTTTGCCTACACCTCATGTTTTTTTTCTATTCATATGTTAGTTTAAGTTTGTGAAATAGCTACTCGTTCATATAGCTCAATACCTCTCTTTTCACATAGGATTCATGTTTTAATCTTTGTGTTTAATGAAATTTTGTTCTATCTAATTTACATCGTGATGAGAGCAACCTGGAATATATGTTTGATAAGATGAATATATGTTTCCATGTTCTTTGAATCACCCGGTTACTCACTATTTTAGTTCAAAAATACCTCATCTTAAAAATTGAATTCCTTTCTAACTTTGAACCTTGGATCTAATAAGTCTATTCTATCCTCGTCCTATGCTTACTGCCTGATTGATTAGCTTCTCTGTTTTGAATATCCATGTTCATTAGTCTAATATTGTGATATGTGGGTTAATATGCATGTTTTGGGTGTAGTCTACATAGATGTTTAGTGATAGGTATCTATAAATATATATATTTCATATAATGGCTAATTTTGTATGTATACTCAAGGATAAGTATCTCTGTGCTCAGATATATTATTAAGGGATTTTTGTGTGTAGGTATTTTCATTAGTTATTAACTAAATGGCATACTCCATGGGTGGGTGATAGCATTATGCTCCAAGGGAGATTTATTTTATGACCATCATAGTTTTGCTTGTTTGAAATTTTTGTTATATATGTTTTGAGCTCCAGTTTTATATTTTTAGGAGTTTGTGTGTAAATCATTTCCGCCCTAATATTTCTAGCTGGCTAACTCTTGTTTTTGTTTCCTATGTATGGCATCATTGGCTGAGTTTACTAAACTCTTCTCCAACCCCTTTGCATATGAATTGGGCCACTTAGGCTCAAAGCTATTCCAAGTCCTCTCCTTTGTTGCCATGTCCGGAATGGAAAACAAATGTATGAATTCCAAATTGGGTTCGAAAGTAGAAAACAGGGCGGAGGCGAAACACATATGTTCGGAAGCAGAAAAATGGGTTATATACATCTAATATACACTGATATACAATTGATGTATACAAAAACATGAATTAGATTAAACCCCAAAAGTAGTAGCGAATTTGGCCCAAAAAAGGCCCAAATTCTTCTCTCCCTCTCTTTATTATTTGTTTGTAATTACTTTTATTGTTTATCAACTCTAACTTTAGAATTATTAATTAACTTAATTAAATTCCCCAAAAGATGAACTATATTATTTATGATAGTTTATTTTAATAAAATTCATTTTTTATCAACTCTTATACTTTATTGAATATATTTAGCAAAAACATTTTATTTATTCTTCAATTAATTTTAAATAGTTTTTATGCTTTAATTAATCAAATTGGTTCAACTTATTATTAAAATAATTCAAAAAATAAATTTTAATTAACCTAGTTTTGTTAAAATTCTATTTACTTATAATTAACGTCTCTCTTCTTCAAAATTGAAGAATGTTCTTTATTTAACTATTTTCTCAAAGTTAATCGAATGTTGTAAATTATTCTATTTTTTTTGTTAAATCATTTTCCTAAAAAATAGTCAAAAATATATTTTAGTCAAGTTGTAGGATAACCGTGTGTTAGCGGGCACTTCAAATGCTTTAAAACCCTTCTTGAAATGTAAATGGGAACCTCGTACCTTTTTTCTTTAAATTTTTAAGGACTTAATCTGTTAGAGTCTTTTTAAATTAAAAGTTTTCTTAATTTCTTTAAAAGATTAAGTGGCGACTCTTTCTAAGTATTTTTCTCAAATTATTTTATACTTAGAACATTTCAAAACGTGATTTTTTCTAAAGATAGTAAAATTACGGCATAACAAAAATGGTGACTCTTTTGGGGATATAATGAGGTTCTAACCACAAGATTTGACTATTTGACTAATCGTTATTAATTACTGAATTATTTATTTGTGGTTAATGTGTTTAAATTGCTATAACTGTCATTGCATTCATGGCACTTTCCAACTTGTATGTATACTATACTAAGAACGGTTTCTGCATAATCGCAGCCCAACTTTTTATACTAGACCCTTTTCTGGAATGATCGGCAATTTATTGGTATGTCAGGCGTCCAATGGTTGTCGTGAGTTCCAACCTAAGTTTTCCCCTTGGGTTCTCGGTCTTTCATAAGACACTCTTAGTCAACTAGCATAGAGCGAAACCAAATCCCAGATTGAGCGCATTTGAACTAAGTTGACCCAACACCCAATGCGTGTTGGGCCCATTTGAAGCCCACTTGTGTCTATTTGGCCCATTGGTCAATAAAAGACAATCATACTTATGTGTTTTAAACTTGAAGGATGTATACGTTGTTTAGCAAACCACTGTCTCTTGGGGTTGAGAGTTTAGTTGTTTGTTCGAGTCAAAGAAGGATCAAATTACCATTGCATCTGAAGATGTTGGCATTCAGAGATGTCAAGAAAGCAAGATCAAAGGACCTTATATGGAGGCACAACTTAGGCCGGTACCCCTGTGTGGGACTGATTACTTATATCTCATTTTCCCTATTATGTATCCCCATTATGTTTATTCATAAAACTTGTATAAATTTGGGTTTTGGGCAATGGAATATTTGAAATGACGTTATACATTCTTCAAATCGTTAGGCCTACCCTTGGCATAAAAGGTGTCACATATTTGTTTAGAGCGTACAATATTTGTTTATGTGTTATAACTGCTTGTGTGGATATGTTGCTTTATTTGAAGATGCTCTAAACTACTCTTTTGAAATTTTCTAGAACCCCTAAGCATACATATCAATTCACTATCGAAAGTGCATCCAAATCCTCTTTGAGTATTTAGTTTCCCAACAAAATTTGAACTTCACTTTCAATATCTCATAAAAAAGTCAATATTTCATCTCAAGTCAAAAACGAAGGTCGAACTACTGTAACAACCCTAAAATGGAATAAAATGAACTAGAACTTCACATGTGTTTTAGCAGTGGTTACCTTGTTTAATTGATGAGTTTGGGATTTAGATGTTTAGTGTAAAGAGCTTTGAAGTCAAACGTCAAGAGATGACCATGACGTTCAGAAACTATTCTTGGGAGCTAATGTGTCCTAGTGTTGTGTCGTCAAAGTTTGATGTGTTGTTTGAGGATGAAACATGTGGTGATGGTTCCTATGTGTAGGGGTTAGACGTATGGGTACGAATCCCCAAGGACCATCCAAGGGGCCCTTGACGAGGACCTCATCTTTGGCCAAGAAGCTGCCAGGGCAGCATAATCCACGACCCCAAACCACAGCTCGTAGATCCATTTATGGCTCGTGGGTCTTGGGCGTGGACCAGGCCACGGTCCGTTGTCTGGTGGGCGTGGAATGGACCTACAAAGCTGTAAGGGACACGACCAACTTAGGGGTGAGTTGGTAAATTCACCCCTAGTCCTAAATAATATGTGGGCTATTGTTTTAAGTGTTTTTAAGTATTTTAAAGGTATTTAAACATTTATATTGTATTTTAGAATTCATTCTTCATACTTCCCAAAAACAAGCCCTTCTCTCCTAAAAAGTTCTCTCTAGAACTCCATTGAAGGGCTAGGTCAAGTTCAAGCTAGGGTTGAGTATTTTCAAGTGTTTCTTCTTCAATTTTCGTGGTATTCATGAAGGCTAAGGTATGGGGATCCTTCATCCTTGATTATTCTTCCTTTCAAGGAGCTCAATCCAAATGTTTTCAAAGTTCTTCCAAAAACACAAAAACCCTAATTTCGATTCTAATCATGGGTTCTTGCATTAAATGATTTTTAATGATGATTTATGCTATTATTGATATTTATTGATGGTTTAAAGAATGAAAATTCCATGAACCCATGTCTTTCCAAGTTCCCTAAAATTTGCTATGAAGTGGGTTTATTTCTATAAATTCAAAGTTGATGGAAGTATGTGTAAAGTGAATTGTATTGATATCTCTTGTGTTGTTATGTTTATTCATGATTAATTGTTGATAATGGGTGAGTTAAGGGTGGTAAGCCTTATGGGTGAAGTATTGGTGATTGCTTGGATTTTGGTGATTTTGGCTATGGCTTTGGATTATGGTAAGAAAGCTTGAACTCTCTTTATTGAATTGGTTGTTGTTGGTAGGTTGAATCTGTCACGACCCAAGCCTAGGGCCTAGACGTGACATGGCGAATGAGGAACCCGAAGGAACCCCAAACAAGCCTCTCAAACTTGTCATCACACTTCATCGGTCGCGGAAGTACATTCAACATTAATTAACGGGAAATAGGTACTAAGGGCAAACCATTTTAAAATGACATCGTAGAACAAGAGCCAATCTCATTTATAAAATACTTGTCCAACGCACACATCTAAATACATAGATAGGACGGGGCCATGACATACTACAGGCTCCCCTCATAGTCAAAATACAATTGCAAGCTAAAGTCTCAAAACATAGGAGTAGGAAACATAACATAGCCCTCGAATCATTGAGGACTCACCAACAACTCGGATA
>JAJOOO010029217.1:0-17362 GCA_029582685.1 Solanum piurae
GTGAAATTCTCTAGATGCCGGACCAAGGATTTAGAGATACCTAACTTATCACTTTGCATGTAATACACTAGGAGAGGATTGTTATTACTAAGATTACTACGTTATGAGCTTGTGGGGAACACGTATACCCTAGTTATTTCTCTCATCTTTGATAACAACCAAAATTGACTTTTGATTACTGATTACTTATTGAATTCTTACAATTTGTTTCACAAAACCCCCCCTTTAATTACTTGTTTTGTTTTTGGAAGTAATTTGACTAATTGAATATAATTGTTGGTTAAAGTAAAGTCTAAACCAGTTTCCTTGTGGAATCGACCACAACCTACAAGTTGGGTTCTTTACTTGATAACGATCGCTTATGCTTCTTTAAAGAGGTGTAATTTGAGCGTATCAAATTTTGGAGTTTAAAAAGGATGTCTCAAATAGTGCTACACAAGACTCAATCATGAATGCACACGAAAATACTCAACTTACCCGTGCAAGGATCAATTATGCACTCGAAGATTCAAGTTCTGACTCACCATTACCAAAGAATCTCAGGCTCACTTTCAATATCTGATGAAAACCCTTAATTTTCAGGTATTTGAAGTTTGAGAGAAAGCATGGACACTACTTAGCAAAAAGGAACAAAAGTAGCTGAAAGATCGAAGAAATGAAAATTTGAGAATCGCCGAACCCATTCGCCGAGTCGCCAAAAGGTCTTATCCTCGCTTTTTGTTCCAGTGTGCTGAGCCCTGAAGGAAAGGATAAAATCAGCGGTGAAAAGGAGTAGTCGGCGTATCGTCTAGCAGTTCTGCGAAGCTTTACTATATCGCCCAATGATATAAACCCGACGATGTTGAAGGCTAACACAAGATGGTGATGAACTAAACCAAAGGGCGGAACGCCGAATTGATCGACGATTTCGACTAACGATGCCGAATGATCTGCTGCAACACAGATTTTTGAAAACTATAAATACTCGTTGAAGAGTTTTAGTTTAGTATCAGATTTTTAATATAGAATTTTGAGTTCTAAGTTTGTAGAGGGTTTTGAAGAACTTGAACGTTCAAAGGGTTTCAACTCCAAGATTTTGGGTTTGGGTCTCTTGGATTCTTCACTCTTTGCTTGTTTTAAGACTTAAATCTTCATACCCATTTGAATGAAAACTCATATTGGTATAAATTTCTACCTCTTTTACATGTGTAGCTAAAACCCTAATATTTGGGGTGTGATTTTGTAAATATGGGTTAGATTCACTGTTGGGTTTTGCTTGCTGATGATTTATTTGTTGTTTAGATGTGATTTCGTTTAGTAGTTGTGGTGGAACTTAATAAAGTTATAGTTGCAAATACGATTTCACCTTTGTGTTTTTGGCTTACTCGAGAGAGAGGTCGTAAAACTAAGACTACTAAATTGATGGTCGGTGGGATTGGGTCGACATGAGGTTCAGCTCGAGAGAGTGAGCCCAAGTCTCATTCCCACACACTCAACTCGAGAGAGTGAGTGGGCGAAGGCGGAGGCTGATCATCATGTGGTAAGTGGGTGTCCGAGAGGAGCCCATTTGATTCGGGGTAAGTTGCTCGAGAGAAAAATTTACCCCCTCTATAGTCTAGCCTAGTCACAAAAATTCAACAGATTTATTGTCAAAAGCATGTACCCAATAGTTTAGTTTTTCCCATATCCCTGTCACATCCCAAGAACCCCATCTCCTTGATTAGTACTTTTTGTATTTTTGTTGTTTTTACTTACCTGTGACAAAACCCCCATTGATAATTAACGCTTGAGTCACCCCTTAGATTTAGCATGTTTCCATTCGAAAATATTTTTAGCTATGACTAATTAGAACTTAATTTTATCTTTCTACTAATTCTCAAAACCAGTCCCTTAGGAACGATCCCAACCTTTGGTTGGGTTACTTTACTATTGTACGATCGTAGTCACTTACATTGGAAGTTGTGTCTTGATTACGCAAACATCAAAATGGTACCACTGCCGGGGAGTGGTGTTGTTTGAGAATTTTTAGATTAGTAGAATTTTTTTTCTTATTAGTTGTAGTTTACTAACTTAAATTTTAGTTTTGTTTTGCTTTGAAGTTGTTGATATAGGCAGATACCCTGATCATGGCTGAGGGAACTGGTAGCAACTTGGCTGAGACGAGTCGAGAGGGACTTCAAGTTAACCGCACTGGTAACTCAGTTGAACGTGCTGGCCACCAAAATATCAGAGGTGGAAAACCAGTGCAAGAGCCAAGGGAGGTACATACCCCCTCATGAGCAGAAATAGTCTAGAGACTGGGAGAACAATCGTGTCGAGGACAAACTCCAAATCATTCTCCAAAAGATCACCGAACAAGATCGAATGTTGGAAGAAATGAAGGAGAATATTAAAGTGTTGAATCAAATGATTGGCTCCTATTCTAGATCGATCCAGCTGATCAGGACACCCATGAGTTATGCAGTGCCCCCTCTTCACTCAAATGAACTATTGGGGCTACCTAGTAACACTAGGATCAACCCCACCAATGGAGAGTGAGTAAGGACTCGCGTCGTTCCACGATGTTAACTAAGGCACTTCTTGGGAGGCAACCCAAGGTTTTAAATGCTTTTGTATGCTTCTATAAATAATGGTGTGCTAGTGGTGTAGGTTAAATGCTGAAATTGTTTGGAAAATGCATATTTGCAAGTAAAAGGTCAGTCGACGAAGCGGCGAAATGGTCGGCGTGCCCGATAAAGACCACCGTTTGGACCTTCACTTTGACTGAAGGTCTTGTAAACTCGGCGAGCGCAGTGACCACTCGGTGGGTCGCTGAGTGGATCGGTGAGTGCGACTAATTTCGCCGAATAGGCGCGAACTGGACGATTTATAATGGCCAAAAGACTTTGAATTTGAAATCCTTCACTTTCCCTCATTTTTAAACTTCACAAACCCACATCAAGGTATTATCTTCAATATGTTTCTATTCTATTAGTATTTTAGTTGTTGATTGGTGCTCGAAGTTGGATTTCTTTGCCGCCTAGCTTTTCAATCGTGGTTTAATCGGCATATAAGGTTGGTTTCTGAATCCCTATTTTACATTCGAAAACTTTGTACTCTTTTGCAATAATCGTATCGTTTTGTTGTGTGTTGGGTCTCTCTGATAGAATTAGAATACTTGTATGCCAATTTTAATTTGAAAATCTTGTCTGTATTGTTTTGATCGTCAAAATGCCCATATTTTTATGCCTTGGAACGAATGAAATTTGATTGGGTGATGCTTGCATGTTGTTTAGATTGATTGGGTGAAGTCTGAGTAACCCATGCATGTGCTAAATGACGAAAATTGCTCAATGATAGAGCGGGTGACACCACTTTTAAGAGCAAATATCGTCAAATGGCCAATTTTGGCAAAATTGGAAAAAAATCTGAGTATCCCAGGGTGATAGGTAGTACGGGTCTTGTTTGAATTCTATTAGTGCATGCTTTGATTTTTTCTTCAGGGGTTACAGGGTTGAATTCGAGAAGATGGGTTGAAAATAGGCACGTTAGGTCGATTGGCGAGCTAGGTCAAGCTCACCGAACGACTCGGCGGTTCGTCTAATGTACCCATCTCACCGATAATTTGGCACCTTGATTGATATTTGATACTGTAACTTTTGGAGAGAAGTCTGAGGGCACCTAAAGCACTCGACGACTCATCGAAAGTATTCGTATAGCCCTTTGTTTGCATCCCTGAGTATATGTTGCACTGTTACTTTCGACGGATAATCACTTGTTCACTGAAATTAGTTGGCGATTCACCGAGTAGGTTTTCCCATCGCCGATTTGCCAAAAAATTACAAGCTAAACTCTTCGGCGAGCGTGATCTAGCTCGCCAAAGATGTTTGGCGATTCACCGACTGGATCGGCGAGTCTTTCTGCAATAAGATTCTCTGTGATTGTGTTTGATCTTCTCCTAATTTCTCTCGATCTTTTACAGATATGGTACGCATAAATCTAAACGAACCACCCCAAAACAAACCAAAGGGCATTACGATTAATGAAAGAGGATCAAATCCTCCACAGAAACGAAAGAAAAATCTCCCACCGAGAGACAAAGGAAAGAGGAAATAGCACATAGCTACGAAAGGAATAGCTATTGAACCCCAAGTTGATTTTCCTGAACCGGAAGATGAAGAGATCTAGATTCCTCGAAGGAGTAGACACCAGACTAACTCTCAGCCTACGCCCACCGGAGCTCCCTCAGTTGCTACTCCACGTACTATTGAATCAGTGCCAGCTCAGGCACCCTCAGTAACTTCTGCACTACCTATTGCTCCTCCACCTAGATTGCTGAACAGACTAAAAGTGAGAGAGTCTGGACTATCATAGAGGAGAAGCTACTATCAACGGAGGGTTTGGAAGGAAAATACTCAGATGTTTTGGACACCCTCCGCTACCATGAGTTCGATCAGTTCACATGGCCCCAAGGCCCTTACCTTCCTTCCTGGGTTAAGGAGTTTTACACATCTTATGGGGAGTTGGTGCCTAAGAACAAGAAGAAGGCAAGTGAGTTTCGACCGGTAAAGTCGGTCATGGTCAGAGGCAAGGAGGTGGAGTGTCACATCGAGCATATTAATGTTGTATTAGGTAGACCGCTGCACTCTGCAGTTCCTTATGAGGGGTTTCCTATTGTTCCATCCCTGGATGATTTGAAGGGTTGGTTAGCTCCGCTGATTTTTGACACCACTCCGAGGTGGATCGATGCAGGAGCTCCCATTGAGAAGAGGGACATGAACATCACTTCCAGGTTTTGGTTTGGCTTCATCAGCAGCAGCACCATAATGCCATCCTAGAACGAGTCTATTCTGCACCACCCTAAGGCGGCTTACCTCGGTTCTATCATGGCCAGGAGGCGGATCGACCTAGGACTACTGATTTCGTAGGAGATGGCCATGAGAGCCAAGCAGAGACTTACCTCTCTGCTATTCCTGGTTTTGATCACTGAGTTATGTCGGCGTGCCGGCGTACCCCAGGATCCTGCGAATGATATAGAGGTCGTCCCTTCATCCTCCACGGACATCCGGTGTATTGAGGCAGAGTTCACACGAGAAGAGGTTGACAGAAGGAGAGAAACTTCGACAGATATCTCTCCAGAAGTTAATGTTGACTCGTTACCAGCAGAAGCACCTTCTCCTACTCTGGCCTCTGAGCCTTCAGGTACATCTTCACCCTCTTCTTCTTCACATGTACCAGGTGTTTCTTCCTCCTCCTCCCAGCACGCGAAGATTACTCAGGCGATGATCTTGAAGATAGGACACTTGGCCCAGTCAGTGGATGTGCGGGCTACCTGACTGGAGAGGTCTATTCCGGAGGTGATCGATAGAGCCATACTAGCAGAACTTACCCCCCTTCAGACTTCTGTTGATGCCTTGACAGTAAGATTCATTTCCTGTGAGAGCAGACAGAAGGAGGCCTCTGAGGTGACGACTTTAAAAGTCGAGGTTTTGAGTTTGAGGAAGGACGTAGACTATCTTAAGTCTGTAGACTTCACTTCATTACTAGAGGCTGCTGAGGACAGGGATGATCCTGAGACCTCGGGGATTCCTCCGGCTACCACCGGAGATGTGCATATGGGTGGCACAACGGAGAAAGAGTCAGATGCAGAGACCGACGAGGAGCTGATAGCAGTGCACGAACAGGAAATGCAGGAGATCCACGATAAGAGCATATTCAGAGATTTGCTAGATCTTGTGGGATCAGTTGTGCATCCAGTGATCCAACTATCACTGGCTAAGACGTCCACAGCAGCTCCTAGTAGATCTAGCACTTCTATTCCTCCTAAGGTGAGTCCGGGTATTGACACTCGAGACCAGACAGATGCTCCGGGCATTGATGCCCTAATTCAGATAGAGACCCTGACAGAGGGAGCGATTGCATAGACATGACCCTTCTTTACCTCCCTCTTTGTCTTACTTATTTTTATTTTTGGATACTTTTATTCTCATTTGAGGACAAATACTTTTATTTGTGGTGGGGTGAGGCCCACTTTACCTTTGTGCATATTAATTTTGATATTATATTTTGGGTGGTGAGCTATTATGGTGTTTTTACACTGCTTTCTATGGATGTTTGAGCTTATGACTCCTTTTGTTTTAAACTGCAAAATGATTTGACCCGTTCGGAAAAAAAAATTGCCACCTCTCATATGTTGAATGTGGTTGTTCTTTTGCAAAATTTAAGTCTCGGTTCTGATCAATATCGATGGCTTAAATAGTGCTCTTAATCGAACGAACATGAATGCGAGGCTACGATGAGACCAAATGAAGTTGCATAGACAATATGTGATCACTTTGCATCTCGTTATGACTAGCCTAGCATAAAATTGAGTCTCTTGTGATGATCATTGCACACTTGCAAAAGTGTGGAGTCTTGTTTGACTGCAATGTCTATGCCTAGTATGATGAGATAACTTTGAACCATGCATGATAGATCCTAGAATTTTCCCCGTTGGTCCGGTCAACTAAGTGATGCTATCTCTTGATATGATCTTAGGAAACTTCTGAGAGTGTGAGTCAAGTTGACATATACCTCTTTTGTGACCTACCTTGTGAGCGTGTGAACCGCTTTTGAACACCCCTTGAGCCTTACCTTTCTTTTGAAGAAACTTGATGAAAACTAGACCTTTCTTTATCCATTATCCATAATCCTCATGAAGTTGTGGTTAGTTGAATAGTCAACTTAGGCCAAAAGCCTAAGTTTGGGGTGTGGTGAAAAGATAAGGGCAAATCAAGAAGTGCAAGAAAGTCCCCCTTACCTATGATTTTGAAGAAATGGAACCTCTCCATATAAAAAAAAGAGAGAGAAAAGAGAAAGAGAAAGAAAAAGAATGAAAAAGAAAGTTGTGGAATAAAGTACAAAAGAAATGGGGTTCCCAAACAATCCATGGAAAGTGAATAATAGGATGACTTATGAGCACTAAACAGAATGATGAAGAAAAAGGAAAGGAAGTGTTGTGAGCACCACATTTCATGAGGATGAAATTCACTGAGCCTAAATGACCATACCTTTGCACTCAACCCCATTACAAGCCTTGAAAATACCTTTTTGATCTTGAGTGAGCTGAAACAAATGTTGATTGGAAAATACGGGCAAACCTATGGGTGAAATTATGTATTGTGTTCTTCTTTGTGAGTGTGACCATTGCATTTGATTCCGAAGCTTTAAACTGTGAACCACTGTGTGAATATGGAATCATTCCTTGTGTGAGGGAATTTGAACACTTTGATTGAGGTTGAACTTGCATTTGAAGCAAGTATTGTAAGCATGAGGTTCTTTAATATTGGTGAGTCACAATGTTAATCTTTGAGTGCACATTTGATCTTTGCATAAGTAAATTGAGTCTTGTTGTGTGCATTCATGATTGAGTCTCGTGTAGCACTGTTCGAGACACCCTTTTTGAACGGCTGAACTTGAGTTTGCTTGAGGACAAGCAAACGTTTAAGTTGGGGGTGTTGATGAGTCCACAAATTGGACTCATTTAGGGCTATATTTTCATAGAATTAGTGTCCTCAAATGCATATTTTGTCTCAATATCTGATGAAAACCCTTAAGTTTCAGGTATTTGAAGTTTGAGGGAAAGCATGGACACTAATTAGCAAAAAGGAACAAAAGTAGCTGAAATATCGAAAAAATGAAGATCTGAGAATCGCCGAACCCATTCGGCAAGTCGCCAAAAGGTCTTATCCTCGCATTTTGTTCCAATGTGCTGAGCCCTGAAGGAAATGATCAAATCGGCGGTGAAAAGGAGCAGTCGGCGTATCGCCGAGCAATTCCGCGAAGCTGTACTATGTCGCCCAATGATCCAAACACGACGATGCTGAAGGCTAACGCAAGATGGCGATGAACTAAACCAAAGGGCGGATCGCCGAGTTCATCGGCGATTCCGGCTATCGACGCCGAATGATCCACTACAACACATATTTTTGAAAACTATAAATACTCGTTAAAGAGTTTTAGTTTAGTATCAGATTTTTAATATATAATTTTTAATATAGATTTTTGAGTTCTAAGTTTGGAGAGGGTTTTGAAGAACTTGAAGGTTCAAAAGGTTTCAACTCCAAAAATTTTGGGTTTGGGTCAGTTGGATTCTTCACTCTTTGCTTGTTTTAAGACTTAAATCTTCATATCCATTTGAATGCAAAGTCATATTGGTATAAATTTCTATCTCTTTTACATGTGTAGCTAAAACCCCAATTCTTGGGGTGTGATTTTGTGAATATGGGTTAGATTATATGTTGGGTCTTGCTTGTTGATGATTTATTTGTTGTTTAGATGTGATTTCGTTTAGTAGTTGTGGTGGAACTTAATGAAGTTGTAGTTGCAAATATGATTTCACCTTTGTGTTTTCGGCTTACTCGAGAGAGAGGTCGTAAAACTAAGACTACTAAATTGATGGTCGGTGGGATTGGGTCGACATAAGGTTCAGCTCGAGAGAGTGAGCCCAAGTCTCATTCCCACACACTCAACTCGAGAGAGTGAGTGGGCTAAGGCGGAGGCTGCTCTTCATGTGGTAAGTGGGTGTCCGAGAGGAGCCCATTTGATTCGGGGTAAGTTGCTCGAGAGAGAATTTACCCCCTCTATAGTCTAGTCACAAATATACAACATATTTATTGTCAAAAGCATGTACCCAATAGTTTAGTTTTTCCCGTATTCCCATCACATTCCAAGAACCCCATTTCCTTGATTAGTACTTTTTTGTATTTTTGCTGTTTTTACTTACCTATGACAAAACCCCCATTGATAATTGACGCTTGCGTCACCTCTTTGATTTAGCATGTTTCCATTCGAAAATATTTTTAGCTATGACTAATTAGAACTTAATTTTATCTTTCTACTAATTCTCAAAATCACTCTCTTGGGAACGATCCCAACCCTTGGTTGGGTTACTTTACCATTGTACGATCGTAGACACTTGCATTGAAAGTTGTGTCTTGATTACGCAAACATCAACTATACTTGTTTCAAATGCAAGTTCAAGCTCAAAAAAGGTATTCAAATGCCCTCACAAAAAGAATGATTCCATATTCACTCAATGGTTCAATCAATTAAAGTTCCGGAATCAAGACCAACACTCACACTCACAAAGATAAACACAATGCAAAATTTCACCCATAGGTTTGCCCTTATTTTCCAATCGATTTTTGCTTCAGCTCATTCAAGATCAAAAAGGTCTTTTCAAGGCTTGTAATGAGGCTGAGTGCAATGGTATGGTCATTTAGGCTTATAGGCTGAAATCCTCATAAAATGTGATGCGAACAACACCTTCTTTCCTTCTCTTTATCATTTTCATTTAAGCTCAAAAGTCACCTCTTATTCATCCTCCATGAGTCATTGGAAACCCCATTTTCTTTGTATTTCCACAACCTTATTTCACAACTTTTTCTTTCTTTTTCTTTTTCAATCCTTTCTTCTTTTTCTCTCTCATTTTTTATATATGGAGGGGTTCCATTTTTCTCAAAACATGGTCAAAAAGGACTTCTTTGCATTTTCTTGATTTACCTTTTCTTTTCACTACACCCCCAACTTAGGCTTTTGGCCTAAGTTGGCTATTCACACAAACTACATATCATGAGAATTATGGGTAATGGGTCAATAAAAGGGTAGTAATGTTATCAAGTTTCTTCCAAGGAAAGGTTAAGGTTCAAAGGCTGCTCAAAAGAGGTTCACACACTCACAAGGTAAGCCACAAAAAAGGTATAATTTCAAATTGGTTCACACTCTTTAAAGTTGCCTAAGATCATCTCAAGAAATTGCACCACTTAGTCAACCAAACCAACGGGGCAAATTGTAGGTGTCATCACACATGGTTCACGGTAAGCTCACCACACAAGGGATTGACACCAATGTCAAACAAGACTTCACACTTTCTCTAGTGTGAAATTTTCATAAAAAGTGACTCAATTTGATACTTGGCTAGTCACAACGAGATGCAAAGAGTTCACATATTGCCTATGCAACTTCAATTGGCCTCATCGCAGCTGCGCATTCATTTTTGTTCGATTATGAGCACTATTTGAGTCATTGATATTGATCAAAATCGGTACTCAAATTTGCAAGAGAATATCCACATTCAACACATACAAGAGGTGGCAAATTTTTTTGGAAGGGTAAAAAATCAGTCAAAAATCATTTACAATTAAAAGCAAGGAGCCACAAGCTCAAACATCCACAAAAAGAGGTGTACAAGGAAAATTTAGCTCACAACCCAAATATATAAACAAAACAAGAATGTCACACCAAAGGTGGGCCTCACCCCACCACAAATAAAAGCATTTGTCCTCAAATGCAAACAAGATAAAAATATCCAAAAAAAAAAAAAAAAAAAACAGAGAGGGAGGTAAAGAGGGGGTCATGTCTAAGTAGTCTCTCCATCTGTCTGGGCATCACTGCCCGGTATATCAGTCTGGTTTCGGGCCTCAGTACCCGGGGTTCCTTCAAATGGAACAATAGCACCAAACTCACCAGGAGTTGCTACAGGTGTGTCTACCAAGAATTTCCGAACAATTGTATAAAGTCCCCGGGCTCATGAAGGAATAGAGAGGTCTCGGGGAGTAGTCTTCCTGTCAAAAATATGCCTCTTTCCCTTACCTTTGTTTCCAAGTGAAGGTTCTTGCTTCCCTCCTAGGGAGGCTTTGATCTCCCTTTATATATTTTGAAATTCCGTGCTCTTATCTCTCGGGGTGGCATGATTATCCCAACAATTTTTTGTCTAGCCATGTCTGCAAAGCATTGAGACAAAGTTAGGAAATATTCGAACAAACGCACAGAAAATCAGTTTTAACGTTATGGCAATTTGGCGAAGGGAATGGTCTTTCGGCGATTCGCTAACAGCTTTTAGTAAGCAAGAATTAGCTCGAAGAGAGTTACAGTGCAAAAAGGGTTCAGGGGTGCAGACAAAGGGCAATCAAGAAGACTTTTGGCAAGTCACCGAGTGCACTCGACGACGTCAGGCTTCTCGTCGAAAGGTACAAAACCAGTCATCAAATAAAGCATGAAATTAAAGGCAAGATGGGGACATTAAGGGAACCGCCGAGTGGTTCAGCGAGCTCGACTCAACTAGCAAAATGACCCAATGTGCCTATTTTCAACCCATCTTCTCGAATACAACCTCGCAACCTCTAAAAACAAAAACAAAATATGCACAACTCAAATTCAAATGAGACCCATAACACCCATTACCCTGGATACTCAGACTTCTCCTGATTTTGCAAAATTTGGCCAATTGATGACATTTACCCTTAAGAATGATGTCACTCGCTCTATCATTAGGCAAATTACGTTGTTTGGCACAAATACGGGCTACTCAGACTTCACCCAACTAAACTAGACAACATGCAAACACAACCCCACAAAATTTAAATCATTTCAACGCACAAGAATACGGGATTTTAATAATCAAAACAATACAGGCAAGATTATTAGTTTTAAATAGGCATTCAAACATAATAATCCTATCAGAGAGGTCTATCACACGACAATCAGGATAATAATGTTGCAAATGAGTACAATTTCGATAAAATTGAACTCAGGGTTTGGAAAACCAACCTTTTATACCGAATTAGATAAGATTGAAATGCTAGGCGGCAATGTAATCCAATTCCGAGCACCAATCAACAGCTAAAATACTTCTCGAAATGTGACAATATATAAACTAAGGTGCAGGTGTGAGTTTGTGAAGATTTAAAGAGTGGGAAAGTGAAGGGGTTTGAAAAATATAACTTTTTGGCCTTAAAAACCGTCCAGTGTTCACCCGTTCGGCGACATTAGTCTTACTCGCCGATTCGCTCGGCGAAGCACCGAGTTGACACTTACCTTGCTAAATTTTACAGGACTTCCAGTTGATTTGGAGGTCCAAACAGCGTACTATATTGGGGTCACCGACTCGCCAATAATTTCCTGGTTTTCGCTGAAAATTTTAGACTTCAAGTGAAATTTGTCTTGAGTCTAATGGCGGTCTGAGTCGGGGTCACCGACCCTTTCGGCCTAAGTAACA
Source organism: Solanum piurae (assembly GCA_029582685.1). Taxonomy (NCBI): domain Eukaryota; kingdom Viridiplantae; phylum Streptophyta; class Magnoliopsida; order Solanales; family Solanaceae; genus Solanum; species Solanum piurae. Next base: position 11,996 of record JAJOOO010029217.1, read on the forward strand.
CAAAAAAAAAACAATATGACAAGAACATATAATAATGAAGAAGTAATTACGCTGAAAATAATAGAGATATGTCCTCGGTAGATTGCATATCATATGTCATATCATGTATAATTATCTTTTCCCAATACTTCTTTGGTCAACTTCTACTTCTCCTCAAGCTCACCATATTCGATCTCTCACACCTCATGTATCTGACATCTTTCTTCATATGTCTAACCGTTTTAGTCTTGTCCTCCTCATATAATAGGTAAGAGAAAATAGGCAAACCTAATTGTCAAATAAAAAGAACAAATGAGATGATTACTATCTAAGGAAAAAAAATAAGCAGCCTTCTCTCCGTCAATATGTTTGTTAATTGAAATTGATATTCAATTTGAGGTTATTTTGGTTAGTTCATGCTTTTCCAAAACCGATTCTTTGCTTTTATAAGACACAATCACTTCTTAGTTCTTTGCTCGTACAATTGTACCCTTTGTTTTTGTGATGGCTAACACATTGCCATCCATGTTTATATGTCATAAATAATGGGATCCACTCTCTTGCTTTATCATGGAACAACTTTATATATATACTAGATTGGTCATGGCCCGTGCTTGCATGCTTGATTTTGATGCCATTTTTTTTTACTGGAACAATATAACTTAAAACAGTTCCACTGCATTTAGCAAAATGACTTTGTACTAACACAGGTAAGAAAATAATGTTCTCATGTACATGTGAGAAAAATATAAGTTCATATGTATGTCTTTGAACAATATTGATCATGTTTAATTTTTGCATCAAGATTAGATAAAATCAATCACTAATTCATACTGAAATAATAATAACCTGATCCAAATTTTTTATTATAATAAATTCATAAAACTATCCATAAATCAAACGTATATACTACATATCATCAAATGTTCTATTACATTTTCTCTCTACTCTGACAAAGGTCAGTACGTAGTAGTGCCGCCAAAATGAACCCATATTTTGGTAACCCGCCTAACCCGTCCATATTTTAATGGGTTGGGTGAGTGATTTTTTACATGGGTAAAATATGGGTTGATACCCATATTCAACCCATAAAAATATGGGTAAAATATGGGTAAAGTATGAATTAGGCAAATGAGTTAAGCTTCTAACTTTATTCACTCAAAATTCATGATATCACTAAAAATATTGCAACTTTTCTTCCTTTTTATGTTCTTCTATAGAACTAATTATTTTTCTCTATAATTGAAAAGGTAAAGTCTTTGGTCCTCCAAAAATATATACTTTAAATGTACATTTCTATTGTTAAATATAATTATATGTTTTTATTTATTTAATTTATATTGGATAATAAATAATAGTGTAAAATAAGCAAATCATGTATTAGTATTGACATTGCTTAAAGTTCATTAAGCATGTTTTAGTCCAACAATGCAAATATTCACATACTTTGAAATTAAAAATATTTTCCCCTTGTTATGACATAAATTTATTTTATATTGAAAAGTTATAGGATTTGTTTTTTGACTTTTATGATACAATAAAACTAAATGAAACATTTTCAACATTTTTCATTTAAAAAAAGACTAAAATATTTTCTCCATGTTGAATTCTTAAGTAGAATACTATTTACTCATGAAAATATGGGTAAATAAGTATTTTACCCAACCCATTTGTTACCCAATCCATTTTTACCCATATCAAACATGGGCGGGTTGAATTATTACTCATTTTATGTTGACCCATTTCCAACCCGCCCAAATTTGACCCAACCCGCCCATTTGCCACCACTAGTCAGTAGTAATCAACAATATTCTTCAACCAAAATATTAAGTACTGAAATAAAGTAAAAATATATGGCAATTAGGATCCATCACCTACCATAGACATCGCTATCATTAATACTTATAAGCTACACGAACTTCCACAAGAAATAATGATCTATTTTTCTTGAATCCATTTTTGAAATCGATTTACCCCCAAATTTCTAGGAACTAAATAGCAGGGAAAACACAGTCATGTGAAATCATTTTAAAAGAAACAAAAAAGGTTACTGCATATACATTGCTCTACTTTCTTGCCTAAACAACTAAATAATTGAACAAAAGTCATCATGTACCAGAATCTTTGGACATTTCAAAAATGAATTGGGAATAACATATTGTTGTCTTGCACAAAAACTAACCAGTCCAATCATATGCATCAATCTTTATCCTATTCTTTTTTATTATGTTCCTTCCAATTCAACACATCTTTTAGATTAAGAAAAAAGAGAGATACTTGTTACCGTAGAACCACCATTTGATTAACAACTTAAACATAATAACAAAAACGATGTCAGTTCATGAGTGGAATATCGCATAGACAACATTTTAATTTATTATTGTAAGTATTACATAGACAATGTTCACAACAATTATTTTTTTATAAAGTAACAAATTTTGTATTGATAATTGAGCAGAAAACAACCATAAACACATGTTACTAATACAAACTCAATTAACCCTAATATAACATCTCTACAGAGTAATAGAACACATTTTACTCCTTCCATTTCAGTTTTTTGTATTACTTTCCTTTTTAGTTCGTTTAAAAAAGAGTGTTTCTTCACTTTTTAGAGACTCTTTTCATTTTAACTTTCCATATGACACGCGTAAGATCAAAATGCCATTTGGTACATTCTATATAATTTTAGTCTAAAATCACAAAATTCAAAAATCTTTATTACTTTCTTAAACTTCGTGCCAAAATAATTCATAGTCATTGACATACGCAATACCAAAAAAATAAATTCCCAACCTTGTTGATGCATGAATAGATTCTTGCCTCAAGTCAATAGAAATTCACCATAGCAGCAAATTAAGTTGTATCACAAGTTCTCCTCCTCATCTAGGACACTTGTTTTATGCATGTCCTTTAATCCAAGTGCTATTGTCTTCATATTGTCGGACGTTAAAACTTAAGACAACATCCTAAGAACCTCCAATCTTCTACAATTATTTGATTTAGAGAATGTAATATTGAAAGAACTAAAACATGTGAGGTTGTAAACAATATGTTCACAAGGTTTGACATTGTCGAGGGCTTTCCTTTTTATCAGCTAAGTATGATTCGGGACATAGCTTTATAACCTAAGTCACAATAAATGTTAATTATTACCCCAAATAATAAGTAAGAAGAGGACGTGTTCACCAGTCTTTGCAAGAAAAATAAAGAGAAGATTAAAGGAGAGTCCTAGATCACAATTTTATCTAATTAAAAAGATAGAGAAGAGAGGAAATTGAAGTGGTATAATAGTGAGCAGAAGCTACCTACAAAAGTATGAATAGAAGGATGGATTGAAGATCAAGTCAAGCAACATTCTAACTACCTCAAACTTCTGAGTAAACAACTATGACACCTCTACACATAGGTCCTTTGGAAGGCTCCTCTGGCATTGAAAGAATTGTAGTTTGAATCTCCAACACCACATTATGACCCACACAAGCAAAATCCACATCTCCTGTTATGATGAAAAAGTTGAAAACTGACTCCTAAATTAATTTTAGTGGAGTAGTTATAGTCCACATCTAGCTGCATGCCCTTCTTAGCCTGGCCCCCAAGCAAATTGTAGAGTAACTAAATTAATTGTCACATACAATACTCAAAAAGACAGTACTTAAATATTTTTTTATGAATGTGGTGTCTGGGCTAACTTTCGTGCACCTCGACTAATTTCACGGGATACTTGTCACCTCCCACCAGCAACATGTACCAAGTAACTCTATATACCAAGGCTAGGACAAAGGGGAAGAATCACCTAGTATTTGTTTTGTCTTTGCTTAATTTTGAACTTGAGACCTTAGGGTTTTCAACCACTTAACCCTTGGGAGCAAGACAGTTTTTAAATATTAATGGGCAGAAAGAAAAATAAATAGTAGTACTAACAATTTTGGATACCTTAAGAACATGACAACAACAACCAAACACGCACCAAATATGGAATCTAAGTTGGGAAGATAAGAGAGCACAAAATGGTCAGAGGCAAATATCTTGATGAAGTGTTTATGTTTCATATTTGTGCAATCGTGTTTGCACACTAAAACATGAAACTTCTTGAGTGGTTTTCTCTTAGCCACCATATGAACAACATCAACACCAATCTCGACAATTACCTGTTGGGGCACCACCATTGCCCAAGCTTTTCCCCAAAAGCATACCGCCCCCACCACAACCAGATTAAAGAAAAAAAATAATGTGTTGAGTTTGTGTAGATGTCATATTGTTTGCTTGTAGGGTAAGATTCTTGTATGTTTGATGGGGTGATTCTTTTGTTTCTTTGTTTGTTTTCTCCATCATTAGATATACAAATGTATAGATAGATTGATCCAACATGAGTATCTATCGTTGATAATTATTAATTTGTATATTATTCTGACTTTTGTGTAAGTTGGAAATTAGTAATATTCTTCTTGTTCCTCCAAGCAAATTGAAATGGAGGGGTTGTTATTATAATTATAAAACCCAATTACACCAATACAAAATAGTGGAAATCAAAGTACTTATGATAAGAGCAATTGCAAATATCATGAACCCAACTGTTAAAGATCTCTCTCCATAGTTATAGTTATAAGCACAACAAAAGTGGTCAATGCCAAAAGATGAGCACTTCAACAGTATAGTAAGTACCTTAGCAGCTTTCTTAGCTGGTGCAGGAGCAACTCGGCTTTCAAATCTCACACCAACAACTTTATCAGGAAAAGTAAATACCAAGATTGAACACTCACCAAAAAAACATAAAAAGAAGTAAATATTCTAAACTTCCAAAGCAAAGAAAAGTTGAAAAGGTAAAGAACAATATAACCAGTAGCATTAAAATGAATAATCAAAGAAAATTTGAGGCTTCCAACTCTCTTACCCGCAGCTCTCCCACAAAAACTAAGCTTTGAAAATGTTGGTTTATTAGCATTTTAATATTAATATCTTAATATATTAATTTGCTTTATTTGGAGTTACAAGAATGCTGAATGATTCAGCAGTTAGTGCCTCTATTCATTGCTGCCGTTGGTGGACATTTCTTTACTGCTTCTTCATTGGCAGTTAGAGAATGCACACATTGACTTTTGTCCGTTGAGTTGTACTTACACGTTGATGGGCATTTGTTGCCCACATTATTTGGTACTCTTTATTTCTCCATTACATCTTGTAACCTATGTAACTCCTATGATCATTATCTTCACTATTTACTACACCATTATCTTCCTATTCATTGCTAGGAAGACTTCTTCTAGTATAAATAGTGGTGGTCTTCATTTGGTTTGTGACACACAAAACACATAAGAAAAATATAGAGTGAAAGAGTTAGTCAAAAAGAGAGTTCTTATTAATTGAAGGGAGGTGTTCTTTTTTGTG
>JAJOOO010029219.1:0-18349 GCA_029582685.1 Solanum piurae
ATTTTAAAAAAGTGGACACACTATTAAAAATATATAGCTATATTTTACATTGAAGATATTAAACTCGGTTGAATCCATTGACTTAATAATAAAACATTTGGTACTATTAGTATATATATAAACTAATGAGTTTCAAGATATGTGAAGAAACTTTTACTCCATACTGCTTTCCAAAATAATGAGTATCAAGATATGTGAAGAAACTTTTACTCCATACTGCTTTTCAAAATTTGATATTTTAATCATAGCCAAGATATTTGTCATATTAATCTAATCTTGATTTTAAAAAACTATATTAGATAAACATTATTTATTTAAAGTATAATAAAAATGAGCCAAAATCTATGAAAATTAACCGGCCACAATATAGTGTCTTTGAGCTAGTTTCAATATTCGCTCACTGTAACAAAAATAGCTTTTATCATCGATAAATATACACATTAATAAAGAATAATAAAACTTTTATCAACATTAGTTAATTGTCATTAGATTCAATATCGTTATAGGCTTTAAGGATATTACAAAAAAAATGCTAAATATCACTAAAAATATGTTTTAGCAACAATTATTCTATTATCGTTAATTAATTATCATTAAAGATCATTTTTGATGTAGTGTTAATCCATGTAAATGATCAATACTCTTTACCTCCCAAGTAATTATCACAATTTATAAAAGTCAACTTCATGGTATCCAATAGATTAAAAAAATACTATAATATTGATGCTAAACAAAAATAAAATTAGTAAATTTTATAAATAATATTGTGCTATTACAAGTCTTTATTTTGAAAGTGATTTCAGTTTGATAGGAATTTTGAAATTTGCTCAAAACAATTGGCCAGAAAACCAGTATCGTTGCCAATCACAAATCCAGTGGCTTAGAAGTACTTGAATAAATTCTTTCTATTCAATTCCCTTGCAATTGATTTGTGCTATAGTAGGTTTCATTTATTTCCATCATCAAGTTTTAGGGTGTGTTTGATACGGAAGAAAATATTTTTTATGTTTTCTTGGTAAAATAAATAATTATTTTTTATTTGTATTTAGTATGTCAATTTAAAAAATATAATTCTAAAAATATTTGTGTATATTTAAAATAAAATTGTGAGAATAAGTAAGGGTGGGGGTGGTGCAAGGTGGGTGTGGAGGCGAGGTGTGTTGGGGCGGGAGTGGGGGTTGGGGTGGAAGTAGAGTGGGAGAAGACAATGCAACTAGTTTTTTTCTAATTTCATTACCTAAGTCATTTTACTTATTTTCAGATAGCTTGTTTTTCTAAAGAAAATATTTTCTAATATTTTTACTAGCTAAATATGGAAAAATAGGATAACATTTTTCAGAAAATATTTTGGTTCATACCAAACACTCTTAATCTTAATTATTCAGATTTTAGTTATGAAATTTGTTTGTTTTATAAATCTGAATCGTAATTAGTATATTTGTTCGTTTTTATAATTTAAAATCATCGAGTGTGTATGAATAGATCTGAATGATTACATTTATGATTTTTTTTAATATCATTAAAATGTCTATTCAAAGATTTCTACAAAATTGACAATAAGTTCAATACTATGTATTCATTTTCAATGTTAAATGTCGTTGCCTCCACCCACACCATTATCAACTACCTACAACCGACATCATCAACCACAATCATCACCACCACAAATCATCAGAGTGCGATAACATCTCCATTAACCAATAGGTATAATCATCATCTTCAACCATCATTATAATTTCCAATCACTTACGATAATCACTTCAATATGTACCTACTTTATATGGTCAACCACTGCTATTATTAGTTGCCACCATGAACTACCAAAATCAACAATCACAAGTAATCACTATTCAATCATCATCACAACTAAATAACTACTATCTATAATTACCATCATCACTAAACATAATTCTCAATTGGCACCCACAATAACGATCACTCATCCATGTCATCACGTATCACCTTCAACTATCATATATATTCTAAAAATATTCAGATCTGTATTCAAATTCAGACGTCTTAATATTAATATCCAATGTTGATATACAATCTTTGTTAACCGGATAATTATGTATACAACACAACAAAGGAGAATCAAATTTCACTAATTTAACCAGCACTTTTGTATCCTCAAATTGTAGCTAGCTGCGTGGGGCTTCGACTACAACTTGTCATAAGATGAGGATACACAAAATGATGGGAAAAGATGGAGAGATATTCCAAAGTAGAAGTGGACCTAACATATACATGATTCAGATGTGAAAAGAACCTATTCTATACATATAATATGATTTTGTGTAACAAAGGAATGGATATGGATATCGAACATTGAATGTGTAACGTTGTATTTAACAAAGATTACCCTAAAAGAGGACGATAGTCTGATTAATTAAGAAGGGTGAAAAAAAATCATGACCTATACTTCAATAAATATATTATGTGTCTCAACCGAATTTAGATTACAAACACTTGTAACCTAAAAGTCTACCTCTAATTCCTTGCCCCTACAATCACTAGCTAATCTCTCTTATATATTACAACAAAAAAGTTGCGACCCCTCCAAGTTACTCCTAACTTGAAGTTAATTTTTCCTTAAGAAAATACCTAAATAATGTTTCTAAGAACATTGAAACAAGGTACAATTCAATAAAAATCCTAATATAATTAATAAACTAGAACATAAGACATTGTGACATTACTATGAGATGTGTTCTTCCAATATGTTCATTTGTATTAGCCACACACTTAAATGGTTAGGCATAAATTTAAGAATGATCTTCGACATATGTTATTTGGTAATGCCTCATTACTACTCACCATTTTCATAATCTCTCCATGATATTCTTTCATGATTTTAAATCCTTGATGTCATATTTATGATATTCTTTTTGTATCCCTATATCCTATAAAGAGAGGATGAAAAGTCATATTGTATAGACTTGAATACACTAGGAAATTGTTTTAGAAGATCTCTCTTCTTTTCTTCTCTACATCTCTCAATTATTTTCTGTTGTTTGACATTGTTGCTTTTTAGCTTGATTTTATTTATATATAATAGAAAGGAAATGTAATAACTTAGTTGTAGCATAAGATTTTGTGACACCCTAACTTATAATAAGACATCGCATATTGATAAAAACACAAAAAAGATGTTATGTATATAAATAAGAAGATCTTATACATCGATGACGCGCTTTCATATCTCTTCAAACAACTAGCAAATATTTTAAGTAATAGTTTTATTGAGAGTACTCTTGGTTTAATATAGCTCTGATCACACTTAAGAAGAAGAGAGATGCAACAGTCGAGTTGGTGATTGTTGATTCTAGCATCGCTAAGTTGTGCCTGTTAATGTTTCAGACAGTCTCTCTCGTTCCTTCTATTGGCTCTTCAAAATTAAGCTCCATAGACCTTTTGCGCTAAGCACAGTTTTCATCAACTCACTCTAGTGCTCATAGTGACGGATAAGTGCTTATGCTCCTAGATGTTTTGATGATCTCCTCACAAGTGCAGGGACCTGGTCCTCTGCAGAGTATGAAAACTCGTCCAGTTGTCAAAGTGTTGTACAGCTGTAAAAGTTGTCCGCGTCAGAAAGTTGGTGAAGCTGCAGAGTACTTCACCAATCAGAAGCGAGGAGGTTGCTTGTACTTTGAAAAATAATTCTTCTTGTCTAATATATTCAACTTACAAACAACAAAATTATTTATTCATTCAAAGAGAGAGATTTCCAAGCTTCAAGAACAGCAAGAGACCTGATAGAAGTGCTTCTATTGCTTTCTGTACCAGCTGTATTTTGTTTCCTTGTAATCGTGCTTACATTGTAGGATTCGTTTCGTTGTGATAAGAAACGTTTCAACTTGTGTGAATCATTGTAAGAACTAGATTAAGGGTAACTTAGTTTCTTACTCTAAAGTCTAAATCATTCCTAGATGATTTAGTGGGCGGTGTGGTATCCGCTTAGCAAAATCTAAGTTATCTAGGGGTGATAGCTTAGTGGGCAGTGTTGTATCTGCAATGGCTCATCTAAGTAATAGGAGGTATTGCTTAGAGTTGGGATTAGCAGGCTAATCTCAGTTTGTAACTGGCTTTTACTTTTGCTTGAGAAGATTAGTGAAAAGCAGTTCTAAAAGTCCTGGCAGGCCAGGTCGTGCTTTTACTACCTTGAGCAAGGAGGTTTCCACGTAAACTCTCTTGTCAATCTTTACTTTTTAGCACTTGTTCTTTACTGTTTTAGTTTCAACTGTGCTGAGGACCTGATCCCATTGATACTGGTGGAAGCATACATTCCAACAAGTGGTATTCAAAGTGAGGATCTTTTTCAGAGTTTTGTCTTCTCTCATTCTCTCAGTGTTTGATCACTCGAAAATTGCTACTTTCCTTTTTACAAACTCTGTGGGGGATCTGATATCAATTGCAAAATCACACAACAAAGATAGCTAAAAAGATAATTACACAAACAATTGAAATTTGAATGGTAATTTTATTGAGAGTACTATTGGCTTAATATAGCCTTATACTTAACAAGAAGAGAAATAACAGACTATCAATAATGCTAAATAGTTAAGATAATAAAAATGACTAACAACCCAAAAGAAGAGGACTTTATGCAACTATTTTTAATCAAATCAAAGTTAACAATCCACACTTTATGCAATAATCCATGATCAAATCAAATTCTTCTAATAAGCAGTTCTTACACACTAGTGACACATTTTAAAATCGTGCGGATCTAGGCCTACAACGGACACTATCACTAGTGGGTCGGATCGTTACAGATGATATCAGAGCCACTCTTATGTCAACCTTGTCGATATGGGCCAAAGTTCAATTGAATTTACATAAATCTCGATAAAGCGGGGCAAACCTCAGTATTGAGTCTAAACAAATTCCATGCGATGAGACAAACCTCAGAGATGATGCTAAGTTCATAAGAGGGGTGTATGTAACACTCGAACTTATGATAGGAATTCTCAGATAAACACATAATGGATATTGAGTATATAGTAAGCAAACCTTACACACTAGTAACACGTTTTAAAGTCATGCAAATCTAGATCTAGAACATACAATATCACTAGCAGGCTGGGCCATTACTAATCCATCTGTGAGTTGAACAATAACCAACCACAACAAAAATTATTAAGGGAGTATTCTATTTTCTTAGTTGAAAGAGTTGCTCAAAAGCTTGACAAATAAACGAAAAACAAATGAATGTATTCTATTTTCTTAGTTTAACAAAAGTTCATCATGCAGATCTCAAACAAAATGAGAAGACAAAATCTTCATAAAAAAGATTTTTTTTCAAAATTAAAAATGATAAGTTGTTCTAATCAACTGTCTCATAAAAAATATTAAATAAATTGGTTATTTGATTCAATTGAAAAATAATTATCAGAAAAATTCTTTACAAATAATAAAAAAACTTTTAAATTATATATATATATATACACACATCTTCGTTATATTTTGTAAGTAGTTTTGCCACCTCTTGTTAAAATTTAGTTTTATCTATTAATTTTATTGAATCGTATGTGAACTAAATAAACCATTAGGAGAGTGACCAAATGACCGACATAAATATTAAAAAAAAGGGTGAAATAGGCACATAAACATTTTGTTACAGTTCTCTATATTAGCTAACTCTGACAATAACAGTGAAACCATAGTCAATACTATGCACCTAATAATTATTATTATATAAAATAAGTAGGTAAAGAGAGGTAGAAGAATGGTGGGCACATTAAATTGTATTGTCAATTGTGACAGTAACTATGTACGTACGTTCTTTGTAAAGGAAATTAAGTTACTCTAGTATATGGTTTTTCAAATTTTATTTATAGTATATCATTTCAATTATTTCACTTCTTGAAACTTTAAAGCATCAACGTGGAAGTTGTTCGTATCATTGTATGAGTGCATGATGAATAATTAGCTCATTGTCATTTTATTAAGTTTTAAAGGATGAGTACTTCAATTGAATGCACATACTTTAATTTGCTTTGAACTAAGGGTGCGTTTGAACTACCTATTGTATTGTGCTTTGAACTCATATTTTGAAAAAATACGTACCAATAAAGGTTATGGTGGAGTGATAAATACTTTTTCATCCTAATCTAGAGGTTTTGGGTTTAAGTCCCTCTGAGTATGAAATTGTCTTTGTTAGGGAGCACTTTACCCTTAATGTGGAATTTTTCTATTCGAATCTAAATTTAATCAGACTCTAATATGAGTATCAAATATCAAATATGAGAAATAAAAAAAAATACGTACCTTTTTGTAATGATCCTCATGGTGGTTTGAGTTTTCTACTTGTTTTTCTCTATTTTGACTTTTCTTATAGCTTCATTATGCCTTTTATAACTTGTGGGGCAGACGACACGATTTTCGAGATGAACAAATGAGTTTCAGATAAGATTTTTAAGTTTGAAGATTTGATTGAAAATCAATATTTTTTATTAGCGAGGTCAAATTTGAGTTTTGATAGCTTAGTTAGGTCTGAAGCATGATTTATAACTTGGTTGAAAGATTTGCACAAATTTCGAAACACTTGAAAGTTATTCTGATCATTCATTGGTTTTTAGTATTTTGAAAAAGTTAAGTTTGATCACAGTCAACTTTTGAACAAGACAATCTTCGATCGGTGTTTTGATGACTGCAACAAGTTCAAAACATGTTGTATAGACAATCTACATATTTAATTTATTTTTGAGAGGTTCCAAATAATTTTCGAGGGTTGGATCAGGACTTTGATTGATTTTGGGTTGTTGTTGGTTTGTTGTTTCTAGCGCAAGTATATTTCTTCTTTGCGTATGTGAAGGTCTCATCATGAAGAGTAATAGGGTTAGAGCGTCACAATCAAAGTGGATAAGTCACGATCGTATAGAGGAAATCGGTTGAGTTGAGGTCGGGTCTAGCTTGTGCATCACATTATATTCGTGAGAAGGTCATTGCAATCGCGATGGATGAGTCATCACAATCGCAACAAGGCTTCACATTCGCGAAGAACAAGTTACACCTTAGCAGAGTTAATAGTATTTTTCGAACGTAGACTTCGTAATTTGATTTTGGGAGATTGAAAGCCCAGTTTTGGAAAGATTATAAAGGGGCTTTACTCTATTTCACTTTGGGTAAGATTCTAACCTTCTATTTACAAATTCTTGGTTATTTCATCATTTAATTCGTGATTTTATATTGGTGCTTGGATTGGGGATTTGAGGGTTTTGCCCTAATCATGATAATTATGAAATTCATGAATTTGAGTGTTGATTAACGATATTTTTTAGTTGATATTTGGCGCATAAGTTTATATTTGATGGGTAAATCAATTTTTAAATAAAATTCTAAATTTGACATAGATGGTTCGGAATAGACTTTTGCCTTGATTTTTGAAATGAACTTTTATATAATATGAGCGTCTACAGACTCATATACTCATGTAGATTAGGTATGTGTTTGGTATGAAGGAAAATGAATTTCTTTAAAATAGAAAAATGACGTCTCTAATTAAAATAAAAAAAATAAGTTCCATAAACAACATTCCAATTTTCACATTAATTGTCTCTTCCCTATCCCTATCCCATCCCCACCTCCACCCCTATAACCCCCATTTCGCACTACCCCACTCATATCCTCTATCTCAGCCCACAGTATTTGCCTAGTTTATAAATACCAAACATCATAAAATAAGTACGAAATCTACTTATTTTTTAACGATCCGAAATGCACCGTAAATATTGAATGTGGGGCCATGATCCTAACTATGGATGATCATAGTGATTAGTTGATCATTTACACTTGAACAACACATGCATGAGTTAGCACGTGAGTGGTAGCTCTAAGATCTAAATGCATTTTCCTCTTAGTACACCACCCCTATAAATGCTCTTTGCCTTTACTTTCAACTACTCACTTGTTCTTTCTTCCTAAACAAATTTCACACTCTAATTCTACCTTCTTTATTATTCTCTTCCCATATCTTTCTGACCTTGTAACAGTTTTCTGGCTCTCGACTGAATTTATTTTTTCAAATGACGAACAATTTGTTTACTTGCATTTATACTTTACTAGTAAAGAGTAAAGAGTGCATTTTCACTTGGGTTTTCTTCAGATTTGCTGGCTTTTCTTCTGGACTCTTGTTGATGGTCATAAAGAATACTATTTGGGCTCTTTTTATGTGCATTCTTGCTTTAGGTATGTATTTCTTTCTTGATTTCACAAAATTGGATGTTAAGATGCTTTGAATAGACGTTTGGTCATGAAATTTTTTCACTATTTTTTTTTGGGGTTAAACTCCGGATACACATTTCGCCGTAAAATTCTGGAATTCAATTTGAAGTTGAATTTCAGAATTTTCACGAATTTGAAGATTATGGAAAGGTGTTTTTTACTTTTATTTACTCCAAATTACTCACGAAAAGTTAAAAAAAAAAAACTTCAATTTGTATTTATGGTCAAACACAAGCTTAAGTTAATTTCAATTATCATTTTCCACTTTAAAAATAAAAACTATTTTTTCTTTAGATTTTATTATGAAACATTGCCAAACGTCCACCTACCATTGATTTCATTAATTGTAGTTTAAAAATCTTCGGTCATTTTTGCTACTTAAAAGAAAATGTGAAAGCGCGTTTATCTCTATAACAAAGGGTGCAAGCCAAACTCTGTCTTTAGATAAAATTGTCGGTATACTCAGTTGTCTACTATACTATTTTGAAATGTTCAACAATACTTCAAGTTCATAAAACCAATAAATAGTTTATTATGTTGTGTCTATTTTATCCTTGCTAATAAATACTATTTCCTCTGTCCCATTTTATGTGAGGTAGTTTGACTAGGCACAGAGTTTAAGAAAGAAAGGAAAACTTTTAAAACTTGTGGTCCAAAATGAATGATAACAATTTGTGTGGCTATAAATTATTTCATTAAGGATAAAATAGATATTTTATAGTTAAATTGTTACTTAATATAGAAATATGTTATTCTTTTTTTGACTGACTATAATGAAAAGTAAGTCACATAAATTGGGACATAGGGAGTATTCATTTTTCAATATTTAGATGACTTGTATTTAATATGGATAATTTGGTAAAATTACTTTTATCATTTACAGTTTCTTGATCCCTATATCAAGTCAATAGTACTGGTTAATTATTGTTGAACAAAGAAAGTACTATTTAACCTCGAAATTTGAAATCACGATATATATGGGTTCAAAATTTAAAATCACGATATATATGGGTTCAAAATTTAATATTTTAGTACTAAGTTTGGTGTTTTAATATATTAGTAATGATGAAATTAATTATTTGTATCAGGAGGAGCGACAGTAGGGATAGTGACAGGAGCAATTAAAGGACAGACAACAGAGACGGGGCTACTCCGAGGGGCCGGTGTTGGTGCTGTTACCGGAGCTGTTACAACTGTCCAATTAGTCGAACTTATACTTAACGGAGAACCATTTTCTAAGGTAAAGAGACTATTTCTGAAAAACCCTCGAATATTCCGTTGTTTGTGAGAAATTGTTGATGTCCTAATTTTTTACATGCAGGTTGCACTTGTATGTAGTCTAGTAAATGGAAAGGTATTCATGGAGTGGGTGAGTCCAGCTGTTCTCAAGGCTTATCAGTGGCAAGTAAGACATCATGCCTAATATGTTGCTCCGACTCTTCAAAATGATACAACTTTCACTATTAAAAAGTTATTATTTTCGCACTAAAAAATGTTCAGTGGTTATATATACTGATATTTTGATTGAATCGGTGAGAAAATAAAAAATAGTTATATTTTCATATGGACAAATCAGGAGTTCCCAATTATTTTAGTGAGAGTCTATTTCCTTACATGCATTTTTCCGTTGAGTAAGTTCGATGAAAAATGAGTGGAAATAAGTAAGACATAACGCATAATATGTTGCTTCGACTCTTCAAAATGATACAACATTCACTACTAAAAAAATCACTATTTTTGCACTAAAAAATGTTCAGTGGATATCTCCACTGATATTTCGATTGAATCACTGAGAAAAGAAAAATAATAATGGTTTCATTCCGTAAAATTAGGAAATCTCCCACTATTTTAATGAGAATCTATTTCTCACCATGCATTTTCTCATTGAGTTAGTTCAGTCGAAAATGAATGGGAAAATCATATTCTATAGTAGAAACTTTTTATTACTTCGCTGTGAAAAAAACCTTTGTTTCTAGTGATCTGTGTTGGATTAGACACACAACCTTATACATTTTTGGGATTATTTTAAGGTGCATGCCTAAACTAATTAATTTGTATACATTTTTTTTGAAATTCAGGTTAGTACTGTGGAGTCAAGTTTGAGGGAAATATCTGACATCTTTGATATCAATGCAACCAAAGGGTTATCACAGGAGGTCATAAAGAAGTTGCCAAAGTACAATTTCTGCTCAGTGAATACATATAGAGAATCTCAAGAAGTCACTTGTGCAATTTGCCTTCAGGTGAGCCACTAAAGCCTATTTAATCGTTTACCTTTACTTGTACACATCGTCAGTATAAAAAATATTTAATCTACACTGTCAGTGTATTACTAGGTAACTAATTCCAATTAATTTACATTGTCAGTGTATAAAAGTTGAATTTTTATCGTTTTGTAGGATTTCAAAGACGGGGACTCGGCAAGGGTGCTACCAAGTTGCAAACATTCATTCCACACACAATGCATAGATGAGTGGCTAATCAGACATGGAAGTTGTCCAATTTGTAGAGAAGAAATCTGAGGATTGAGGAACAGATTAAGTAAAACTACTAAATCCTAAAAGGAGAGAAAATGCTGCAGTTGTTTCTGCAAGTAACTTGCTTACAAAATGTAAATTTTGTGCATCAATCAAAACTTGCAAAATCAATGGAACCAATGTCTTCCATTTGAAACTCTTTACTGTTGTTGAGCAAAACCGTTCTAAGTTATTAGCTCCACTTCCCACTATATGTACGCTGAGTCCTTTTCCGTTCAGTGATTCTATTTTTCGAGAAAATCTTAGTTATGTAGTTCATGGTAGATGCCTGTCTGTGGAACTCACGATGGAAATGCTTGAAACAATTATATGCTAAAATAACTTATCAGCTTGTACCTTTCATCTTAGGATTCTGTCTTGAAAAAGATAACAGGACCATCTAATTCATCAAGAGTACTACTATCTTCTCCGTGACAACGTTACATATGACTGTCCCACCCCACAAAAAAATAGACTTGACATGGCCAAGAAACGGTAGAGGAGTCCCCCATTTCACCCCACAGAAAAATAGACACGACATGGCCACAAAATGGTTAACGTAGGTAGAGGAGTTTTGAGTTTACGCATAAATGGACTAACATGCTGTTCAACAGAACACTTTTAACGCGCTATTTGAAAGGCAGCAATAAATCTGCAAGTACTATTTCTTTCCGCATGGTAGAATTTTCTATGAATGGCCAGATAAGCTATCAAGGAATACCAAATAATACAGCTTTGAAATTACACTCAACTCTTATATAGTTATGA
The DNA here is from genome assembly GCA_029582685.1 of Solanum piurae. Taxonomy (NCBI): domain Eukaryota; kingdom Viridiplantae; phylum Streptophyta; class Magnoliopsida; order Solanales; family Solanaceae; genus Solanum; species Solanum piurae. The sequence continues at coordinate 11,511 of JAJOOO010029219.1, forward strand.
CGACATAGTTATTTATCGATACATAGACATGATTCTCCATGAAGTTCAAGTGAGCAGACTGTTATCAAAGATATTGTTGAATTCTGTTTTGGTTTTTTACTGATACACCTGCTGACAGGAGGCTTCAAAGATCATGCATTAAGAACTCTTACCTCAGATCTTCTGCTTCAAGACCTGGCGCAACTGGACCTTCTGGCTCTCTGTTCTTGCCTGCAATAACTTTGCTTTTAAGCTTTTCTTCTGAGAGTTATGCGGCCATTCAATGCACCCTTTCATCCCGCGTGCTATTTGTGAGTTGCCAGACTCAGGTGAGCTCCATTCCTGGCCAAGGTCCGAGGGGCTAAAGCCACCTTTACTAGAACCATGATCCAGAGAAAGAATGGCCCCATTAGATAGTCTTCCATTTGACAGCTTCCCTTTAGTTCCTTCTAGTGATTTTATTTTGAAATTGTCTCCATTACACGGGCGTGATTTCCAAAGTTTCGATGCAGATGACAACTCTGTAAGTTGCCGAGCTGGTCCAGAACATACTTCACTGATCTCTGAAACTGATGTGACATCATCACCAATTCCCTCTGAGTCTGCTCTACTTCTTGATACATTGCTGTGCCGGCAATTCTTGTTGACGGATGAAATGCTTCCTTCAAGAGAATAGTTGGAACCTTGCTCCTCAACATTGGTCACCGTTTCCCACTCACTTCCCTCTTCCTCTAAATTAGCACTCTGATTGACATATGCTTGTGAATATCTGCGGAAGTCGTAAACAACACCATCAGGACTGAGAGAGCGAGGACTAAATGTACATGGCTGGATATCCTTTTCATCAGGTTCAACAAAATGAACATCCTCAAAAACGGAAAGAATATCATCTTGATTTGGTGGTTCATAAGTGAGTTCTCTAATATCACGAATGCTAACAGAGGAAGCGGCCTGTTGGAGTTGCTCAGCTCTTTTCATCTCCTCCACATCAAAACTCATACCTCTAGAATTCAGAAATGATTCTAGTTCTCCAATAAGCTTGTTCATTTGGGTATACTTTTCTTCAAGCATCACCTTGGCATCAACTAGTTTCATCTGGACCCGTTCCTCACGCCAAACCTCAGCCATCTGCAACATCTTTCTTTCTTCATCTACTTCCTCTGTGAACTTCAGAGATTCCCTCTTCATTTCCTCAACCTCAGCCTTGTCTTCTCCAAGTTCTTTGGCCAAGTCATCGCACACTTCTTCTATCAACCCTCTAGCCTGCCTTTCTTTCTCGAAATTTTGCAAATAGCGTTTTGCTGATAACTTGGCATCAGCCAATTCATTAACTAATTTGGAATTGACTATTTCCAGCCTCTTTCGGTTTTTCCTCTCCAGGGAGAAGTCAGCTCTCATGTCATCCATAATTGCACGAATTTTCTCATGCTCTTTGCTCCGCCATGCTGCTTTTTCTTCACTAAGTTTCCTCAAAAACTGCTCGAGTTTCTTTTTCGATGAATGCCGCTCTGTCTCAAGTTGATGAACTCGGGCACGAGCACACTCTAGTTCTGCCTCGAGAGAAGAAATCATTGAAGCAGTATTCACTTGTTGATCCAGAAGCTTCTGAGAGCCGTATATCTTCTTTGTTTCCACTGCTGTTGTCCAGCCAACTGGATCCCACTTTGTTGCCCCCTCCATAGCAGAATGGGAAAACTGAAGTGAGGTTTCAAGCTACATTTTGTAGAGAATTGCAACAAGATTAGTTAATAAACAGAAACAATTAAAATAGACGACTATAGTGTTTAAACTTTAAATACAAATCAAGAGACTTAAATATCATAAAAATTAAAGTACCCAAACAATTTTGCGGAATGATGACAGCCAAGAATCCTGATCCTTAAAAAGTCAGTCTTCCTGCATCTATTTCATCGCATAAGAATATAAACCCCATTATTCTAGGATTTCTATAATATAAGTGGAGTCTCGTTTCCTGCACCTACAATATTGTAAAAGACCGTGTCTCCCAGGCAACTCCAATTTACCCATGTACAGGGAAAGACAATGTTCAGCCATTCCGTGTGAACTGCATCCCTCCAACATAAGAGGAAATCTCATTTCCTGCACCTACTATGCATAGGTCCATGTTCTAGACAACTCTATGACCTCCATACATAAGGGTTATGACAGAAAAAACAGCATTTATAATATTTTGAGAGAATTATAAGGGCCGATCTCATTTCCTTGCACCTACTACATTGTATGGGACTATGTCTCTGGGCCCTGAAAACTCTAGAACTTTCCCATATAATGAGCTTAAATAGTTAAAAGACTCCGAACATCTTAAGAAAAAAGTCACATACCTTGTGAAAAAGGCCATTAGTTGGACCAAAGACAGACCGAGGACTCTGCACTGGATCATTAATGAGAGAGTCATGCACTTTACTGCGATGATGAAAATGAAAGGGCATCTCAACCCGACCAGCCTGCATGGAAGAAAGAAAAACTATTAACCCCAAAATGGTGCACAATCCTTGTCAACTTGGAATCTAAAACAACAAAACACCCTTCAAGTTACTCATTACTCTAACTCTAATGTAATAATATGGGCATAAAAGGGCCATGGGTTTGGTCCCAAAAGCTGGCTTTAACAGCAGTATAGAATGGAACATAGACAAATACAAGAATCTAAAAACTTAAAGAAAGCAGCATGAAAGAACTCCCCAGTTGCACGAAAGTGACCAGAAGAGAGAATTCTCAAACTTAATAAAGGGATGCAAGCCAAACTTATTCCACATCGAATTCACGAAAATAGAGTACTAAAATGTTCCACTTTTCTCCTTCGTTCCATATTACTCAAACGTAATTGCTTTATCCAAATTCATCAAAATGCAAAATCAGTGTTCACTAATCCATCTAATGTAAAAACAAGCAAATAGGTAAGAATCAATTACTTTCGAATAACCAAAACATTATATTTTGCTGTGTATTAATTGACAATCAGTTATGCCAGAGTCTAAAAGGACAAATCTCAATTGAAAAATCTAGTACTAATAGAGTACTGAAATGATTCCATTTTTCTCTATTACTCCTAATAATCCCAAGAATAATTTTTTTTGCTACATTCATCAATATTCCAATCAATATACCTTATAATATAAATGCTAGATCCACAATTAATATCAATATAGCAACAACCAAATTACAAAAGCCCTAAATTTGCAAAAACTAAAAATCAATATGATGAAAAATACCTGAAACCCTAACTTCTGACCGTTTTTTACTTCCGGCAGCTGCTGCTGCCTAAACAGTCCCGCACCTAACTTCCTAACAGATACCACACCCCTAACATTATTCCGGCAACATTTCCGATCAACCTCGACCATCGAAGTTTCCTCCTTTACAGAACCATTGTCATGAATATCCTCGTTGAACTTCCACCGTAGAAGAGGAGTTTCCGGCCTACTCCGCCTTCCTTTAGGAGTATTTCCTCCAATGTCTCTCCGCAACTTCACTCCGGCGGCGAAGTTGTTCGTTTTCCTTCGAGGCGGTTTACGAGTATTCGTCGGTTTTTGTAAGAGATCTAGTCCGGGAAACGTAACCGCCGGTAGCTCAGCCTTGTCGCCGGTGATCTTCATCTTCAATACACAGATTCAGCCATTACTCATCCCTTTCACTCTCTCAAGTTCCGATGACCGCGCCGGCAGGAGAGGAGCGGAGATAGTGCGATCTCTTTGTGGTTTGTGAAGAAGCAGAGTGTAAATCAAACTATGAATAAACCTACAAACTTAGATTATTACTGGTTTTATTACGGGTTTCTAGGTAAAGGACACGTTACTTTAATAGGTCCTAACTCCTTTTTTTTGTCTTAAATTTTTCTCTTTTTAGTACATTTAAAACAACTTTTTTGGATGATATATTTTAATGTTAATTTTAACATTCCTTATATTTAAGATTATTTAGTTTTGTCAACAAGTACTTGATTACTCCTAAATTCCGCGTGATTAGATTCATTTTCGAATAACTGACAGTTTTAAAAATACTTATTTACTTGATTACTGAGCTTAAATACACTTTCGAAATATACTCTTTAATTCTCACCAAGGTTATGGGTGTTTTCAAATCTCCTCTCGACTTTTTTATTAAAAGTTTCATGCTATTCTTAAGAGTTTGTGACCACTCGTTATATCTTGTTGCAGATCGGGGGTGTATTTATGTTTAATTATTCAAGTAGATGAGTGTTTTTAAGGGTGTCAATAGTTCGGGTACGAAACTAATAATAATTTGTGTTAAGTTCAGGGGTCTTTTTAATACTTCTCTCGATCAAGATAATTAATTAGATACATATGATTTTTTTGAAGCGACTGTTAAAATAGAATTTTGGGGAATCGACAAATCATATTTATATGAGGGAAAAACTTAAATATGTTATTAATGTTTAACAAAAGACTATCTATCTATGTTATCATTACACATAATACATAAGTGCGCTCTTTAACTTGCCTCAATTGATATTTATATCCTTCAATTTTGGAGTGTGCACAAATAGACACTATCCAAAAGTTTAACAAGTAGACATATGTGTCTTATGTGGCATCCTTATGTGGAGATTTGTGTTCTACGTGTCTTATGCCACATATGAAGTATGTGTCTATTTATGCACACCCAAAATTGAAGGGCATAAATATCATCTCAAGTAATTAAAGACACATTTATGTTATAATATGTCTATCCGTTAATAGTTGGGTTCACATATGTCACTACCGTGACACAAAATTGTACAGTTGAATTTAGGCATGATAGATAAACAAGTCATTTAACTTGACATCAACTGACATCTATGCCCTCCAACTTTGGGTTTGCACAAGTAAACACTTAAATTTGTACAAAATTGAATAAATATCTATATGGTGTCTTACGTGACAATTCATGTCCTACGTGACATCCTACGTTTATTATGTCAGGTAGAATGTGTATTTAAATGTCTACTCATGTATATTCAAAATTAAAAGACATAATATCAATTAAAATTAAATTAAAGGACATATATATATATTATGTCTCGAATTTTGTAATGACGTCAATAGTACTCTACTGACGCTGAGGTGGAAGCACGGTACTTTTTCGTAACAGTCATCCACCATTCGTGTACAAAATCTTGGGTTATAATTACTTTAGCTTACCTTCTTGATTAACCAATAAATCGATTGATAACTACTAAATTTATACCAAACCAACAAATATCGTATTGGTTAATTATTTAAAAGCCGATAATCGATAAATTGAATTGTTAAACATCTAATTAATCGCCTGATAAGTATCCTGCACTGAATCAGAAAATAAAAATAAGTCGCCGCTAATAAATACTTCCCCGTTCAATTATTTGGTCATTTTACCTTCTTCTTCTTTTTTTTTGTAAAAAGAAAATTACAATAATTATTTTTATTAAATTAATATATTTTAGTGTAAACTGTTTCCGTCTGACCACTTTCCCTTTTTCTTAATACATATTTGGTATAAAGAAAGTCATATTTTAGTGAGAAATATTTTTTTGATATTTGCTTGACAAGTAGAAAAATATTTTCATGAAAACTACGTATCAAAGACTAACAATATTAACAAATTAAAAAATATCTTCATGGATGTTTGAGTGGTGAAGATTAATAATAATGTTTTAAGTATTGGCTAATTAGAGCAAATAATGTAAAATTATAAGTTAAGATAGTCGTAAGATTTGTCTTTTTTGATAAAAAAATATTTTCAAAACATTTTTGATAATCAAATATTAATGAACTATGACTCCATCATAAAAAAAGACCTTTCTAACAATAGGCCACAATCATTATCAAAGGGAATTACACGTTATTTTGAACGCACTTAATAAAATTTCTGACTTCGCCCTATTATGACCCGTCTATTTGGTCAAACATAGAGTGAGATCAATGATCCAAAGTACACACATTTTTGTAAGTAATAAGAAACTATAGATGTGGATCTAAGGACAAATTTGCATTTTGCTTCATTTGTTTTTGTACGAATCCAATGTCTTGGGATACCCTGTATTTGTCTTGTCAAATTAAGGCAATGTGAGTGTACATGTCATTCAACTGTACTCTAACCTACACCATGCGCTCATTTATAGAGTCTACTAGATAAAAGTTCCCATGCTAGCACGGGCCTAATATTTTTTTTTGTCTCACTTTATGTGATATATATAAAATTTAAAAAGTCAATTAAATTTTAATATAATTTTTAAATATTTTAAGCTGTTGATTATTATAATTTTTATGTAATTTTTAAATAATATATACCCAATATATGTAGCACAAATAAAATTTAAAGAATCAATATGTTGTTAATTATTGAGATTTACAATATTTTTTACGTAGTTTTCAAATTAAATAATACATGTTACTTCTCTTGTCCCATTTTTTGTGACACGAATATATTAATTTAGTTGTCAAGATTTATAGTATTTTTATGCAATTTTTAAATATATAAAAAATAAAAAAATAAGACAAACAAAGTAAACGGAGAAAAAAATAGGCAAATATATACGTAAGTGTGGAACCACATAGGTGAAGCAGGCAGACCGCCACATGTGCTGTTATCCACACTTATATATAAGTAGTAGATTTTTTTGTCTCACTTGATGTGACAGATAAAATTTAGTGAGTCAATTAAATTTTGATGTGATTTATAAATATTTTAAGTTGTTAATTATTATAATTTTTACGTAATTTTTAAATAATATATGTTACCTTCCTTGACGCAATATATGTAGCACAAATAGAATTTGAAGAGTCAATATGTTGTTAATTATTGAGATTTACAATATTTTTTCGTAGTATTCAAATTAAATAATACATGTTACTTTTTTT
>JAJOOO010029220.1:0-13207 GCA_029582685.1 Solanum piurae
AAGTTTGAATGTGTGGATGTAAATAAGTTTTTTTTATTCCGCACTATTTTCATTATTGAATGCAATGAATGACTATGTGGCTTGTATAAGACCCCTTCGGGGTTGAATACGCCATGTTACGACTAGGGGGTACTCTCGGGTCGTGACAGATACCTCCTGCTAGGATCAATTGGCCATATTTCGGGTGTAGTATCATGTTAACCGGTTTAGTAGAGTCGCATGCTTATGTGCTAAATGCTATTGTATACGTGTATGCTATGTGTTGCATGCCTTGTTCATCCTTAACCGTAAGCATGATGCCCTTTGTCTAGGTTAGGCTAGCATTGCCTTAGACTTATGACCTGTGTGGGCTGGTTAACCTTGACTTTCTGCCGATGTCGTTCCGATGACTTAGCTCCTTGTAGACTGGAGTAGCAGACTTGAGTCTGATAGTTTGAGCCATAGATTAGGCGTTATCGCTGCTTGTTGCACGTCTGTATCTTCTCCCTCTCATTCTGCGGTTTCGACGCATTCTCAAAGGTTTGGTGCATCACTAGAGGCGTGGGATTGAGATAGTTTAGGCTTGGAGCCTTTTCTGTGATTTCTTAGAGTAGACGACGTTCCACGGTGGTTGTTGTTAGATTGGATCCTATTGGAGATACCATCACCCCCGAGGTCGTTCTTTCTAGCTGGGCTGGGAACGTATCGCTGGCTGGGTAGACTCGGTGATATCGGCGATCGCCCACGGGCCTCTCTTTCTAGCTGGGCTGGGAGTGTGCTGCTGGCTGAGTGTCCCCGGGTCGCTCTTTCTAGTTGGGCTGGGAGCTGACTGCATGGTAGAACGACTCGCGATATCTACCTCACTCACGGGTCCCTCTTTCTAGCTGGGCTGGGAGTGGACTGTTTGGTTGGTTTCCCCCTGGGGTCACTCTTTCTAGCTGGGCTGGGGGTGCACTGCAGGCTGGGTGGAGTCTGATGGATTATCTTGGTTACTTTGGGCTGGGAGCCCGGTTTTCTTCTTTCTCAGTAGACTTAGATTTTCTGTGTACCTGTCGGGCTTATGGGGGTCCGTTCAGGTTTTATTTAAACTTGCGCACGAGTGTACCTTTTGGGCTTATGGGGGTCCAGTTAGGTTTAGTTTAGTTGTACTTAGTTTGCTTCTGGTATGCTCGTGTGCTTTATTTTCATATCCTCTTTGACCTTTGTGTGTCTAGATTCTATCCTTTCTTATTGTTTTTACCTTTTTTACTCAGTCGACCTATGATTCCTACTGAGTACCTGTTGTGTTGGTACTCATGCTACGCTCTGCATCTATTTCGTGATGCAGGTCCCAGTACTAGTTATCAGCGGTGAGTAGTTCCAGCCTCTTTTTGCAGCTGTGATTCGAAGACGAGGGCGAGCACTTGGCGTTTTGGGTTTGTCTTATCTCTTTCATTTGGGTTAGCTAGTCTTGTTGCCTTTGAGACACGCTCTGTTGTGGTCCACTTTTGGGACTTGTACTCTTTATTAGATAGCTCTGTACTAGTGACTTCCAGGTTCTGGGAGGGATTATGTATATATTTATTTTGGTTTGCTTCCGCCTTGTTGTCCTTGTTTAGTTTATTGTTTCCGCTAGTTTCTACCCTTACACTCATTGCTTGATGTTTTGGGTTTCGGGTTGGCTTACCTACTGGTATGGTATAGTAGGTGCCATCATGATTCGAGAAATCGGGTCGTGACAATTTAGCTAATGGACAAATCGTAAAATTCTGAATTTCTACTGAGTTATGCTTAGAAGAAAAAGGAATAACATGTGTTAACACACTTGAACAGGTGTGTCCCAGCCTTTGATGCCACAACAGAACAGAAGAAGTTGTTGAGGTAGTGTTATCCTGAGCATTATGTGACTGAATGTGAGTAGTAGAATCTTTTTTGTGTTTTGGAGCAGGAAAGAAGTAGAAACCATTAGATTCTCTACCAATCACCTTCACCTGCCCATTGTAAAGATCCTGAAAAATAAAAAAATCAGGAAAGAAGGAGACTGAACAATTGAGATCTTGAGTGAGTTTGGAGACAGATAGAAGACTATTTTTGAACTCTGGTATGACTAACACATTGTCAACATTGTCATGTTCAGTGATATTGCAAGACCCTGTATGAGTAACAGTGGTTGTATTTCCATTAGGTAAATAGACTTAATTACTGTTGTTAAGAGGTATGGACTTCTTCTGTACTAACATATCAGACTTATATGTCATATGATTGGTGGCTCCTGAGTCTACTATACAATCATGTGTTCCTACTGTGAGTTTGAAACTATTACCTGCAGTGTTGGAGCTTTGTATTGAGTTAACACTGCCACTGATTGAACCTTGTGTGCTGCTAGTGCCCATATCTGATGTTCCCTGCAAATTAGTTTTCCCAAGCATATGCAAGATCTGATTGTATTGTTCATGTATAACCTCTATACCTTTGTTATAGTCCAAGTTTCTTGAGAAGTGATTGGCATGTTCTTGAGTCTTCACAGGACTATTCATCACATTATTTGCTGCATTATATGAATTACTTCCTCTCTCTAAATAAGAATTCCCTTTATCTGAGTAGTTGTTGACTTGATTCTCCCTTCTCCTCCTCTCAAAATCAGGAGGATAGCCCATCAAGCGAAAATAGATAGCCTTAGTATGCCCCTTACGTTTGCAATGATCACAAATAACGTTTGGATCATAGCTATAAGGAGAATAAGGTTTATTCTGCCTATTCACAGTATTTGTACCAGATCTAATTGACACTAATGCATTCATATCAGGTTGACCCCCAGATTTGTGAGATTGAGAGATGGATCTTTGACTCTCTCGTTCAATCAACATAGAGTAAGATTTGTTTAATGATGGCAGAGGAATCATCATAAGAATCTGACTTCTTGCTTGTTCATATGTCTCATTAAGCCCCATAAGAAACTACAGTAACTTCTGATTCTGAACAAACAGAGTGAAATCTCTTGATTTCACACACGTACAACTAGGTACATGAGTAATACTATCAAATTCAACCCAGAGATCTCTCAATCGAGCAAAGTAGACTGAAATTGAGTTTGTACCTTGACTGATTGAGGCAATTTCTTTGTGGAGCTGGAAGATTCGTGAACCATCAACTTTGTCATATCTCTCATTGAGATCACTCCAAACAGCAGCTACATTTGTAGAGTATACAATTCCTCCAAGAAGTTCCTAGGATACACAGTTCATGATCTAAGAAAGTACAATTGCATTGCACCGTTCCCATAGATCTGTTAGATTAGGGCCAAATCCTTCATTCAAGCAAGTCCCATCTATGAATCCAAGCTTATTTCGACCAAGAATCGCGATTCTCATTGCACGACTCCAAACAGAAAAGTTTTCTACCCCTGTTAGTTGAATCGAGATCAACATTGCACCAGAATTATCAATGGTGCTAAGAAACAAAGGATGATTATGACCAAGCTTCTCTGGCAACTCATTATCGACTGTTGCCATGGGTAATTCGATCACTCAATTCAAAGATCAACAGGTTCTGATACCATGTTAGATTTCACCATTACAGGGTATGCCTATTTAAGCTAAGAGAGAAGAAACATGAAGTATACTAAACACAATTTTTATTTAACTTGAATTGATACTGGCTATCACAATACACGCGTTTATATACAATATTCCTTAACTAACTTTTCTAACTAACTTTCTAACAGATTCTACAACTTACAAACTAGTACTTCTAACTTCTATTAATTACAACCTAGTCTCCAATATTTGCTAAGTAATCCTTTCTCTAATACTGTAACACTAAACAATAACACACATATATACACACACACTTATGAGCATATTATATTCTAGGGAATGCATAACCATTAACCAAAATAAACTCAAAATATTAAGAGGAAATATGTTGTATAATTAACAAGTAAAACATCACGTGCTTTGGTCTAACCAACTCTATTTAATGAAGTCTAATAAGGCTATACACGGATAAATACAAAAGTGCGAAAGAAGGATGTTGCTAAGCGAAGACACCACATAGGTAATTGAAACAGATGGCAAACAAACAATCAGGATAGGTATTTTCAAATTTAGACAAAATGGTAGAGCCATTGTGATTCTAATTAACACACACATGCTGGAAAAATAATTTTTAAGCCTCAAAACATCAAACAATTAGCATGTGTTTAGATAATTCGAACCAAAGCTGCAATTTTAACTCTATGGACAACAATGGACATTTAAGAAATAGACAAAACTGGAAGATTAGAACATGCATGTGACTATACCGCATACGTTGACCAAATAAGTTGATTTGAGAACTCATGCCTACCTGGATACCAACATTAAACAATAATAAGTTGAACACAACACACTTGATGCTTAAAAGGCACCACAGAACAACACAGACTCAAAAGACGTCAAGCATTAGAGATAAAAAAAGGGCTGACGAACAAAACACAAATGGAATAGCAATAAAACACCAACGCCATATGTAAATTGATGAAGCTTTAACTCGACTAAGTCATAGAATCACGTAGGAACAATATACCACCTTACGAACAAAATGAATCTAACTACATACATTTACTAGCTAGCCACCAAAAGAACAGAGATTTCTTAACACCAAAAGAGTGAAAATACGAAAAGGAATGAAGAGAAAGGGATCGCGGAAAAAGTGTTACCTTGTTTCAAGCAGGGATTGGACAGAACGAGCTGGAGAAGAACCTTCCACGACCAACCTCAAAACACAACGATTTCGACAGAGTGAACGAAGGTGAGCGCGGACAAAGGCTGAAGAAGAGTTTCGATTTTGAGAAACTACCCTCAACACTTTTCTCAAAAAAAAAATGTAATTGGAAACTTGTAGTATATTTTTGTAGCTAGCTGGTTCTATATCATCTTTCGATCCTCTTTTTGACTTTTTCTTTTAATTTTCTTCCTACTCCTCTCTCAAAATCCTCCTCCTTTTTCCTTTTTTTTTTCTTTTTTGATGAAGAAGAAAAAGAGTATATCTAGGGAAAACTAGGGCTGATTTCGGTAGAAATTTGGGGCAAATTCCAAATTCAAAATTCGAATTTCTTCACCAATTCGGACAAACACCTTTTCTTTGAGGTCTTGACTCATTCCGAAAGGGGAAAGGAGGACAGAGTGCGGGCCTGCTGCCTGCTGTACGTTTTTCTGGGCTGCTGGCCCGTTTTTGGTCATTTTCTGCGTGAAGAAGAAGGAGAAACGTACAGGGGTCAGTTTTGGGTTATTGTACGCATGTGTTATTGGTTTCTTTTGATGTTGTTGTGTATTGTTACTATGTATTGGTAGTGGGCTGCTTTTGGTATTAAAATTTGGGCTGGGAATTATGGAGTTGCTGATGGGTTGGAGGAAAAAGGGGAGAATTGGGTCGGGTTTTTCTTTTTTTGGTTATTTGGTGGGCTGTTGATGTAAGTTGTAGAAATTTAAGAGTGGGCTTGGTTTAGGACTTGAGTTGTTGAATTGGGTCTTGAAAATAAGGCAAAGAATATGGTCAATTCGAATTAAGAAAATAGCCACATGAATGACAATTTCGACCAAATTGGTGCAATTTGATGAATTCGGCCTAAACTTAAAATAAGATGAATTATATTAATTAATTAACGAGCTTCTTAATCCTAACAAAAATAAAATGATTAACTTAATTCAACTAATTAATTCACAAATATACAATATAACTTAACTAAGCCAATTAATAAAATATTTGAAAAAAACAAAATCTTTTTGAGACGATTTTCGAATATTTGTAAAATGTACTAATTATATATAAGACTATATAAGAAAACATATGTATTATTTAGAAATTATAGAAGCGACTAAATTTACTTTAAAATTACTTGAAAAATATTCTGAATGCTATAAACTAATTATTTCAATTTGTTCGAAATTTAAGAAGCTCGGTGATTAATCTATATTGTGGAGGTCCAAAATTGGGTGTCAACACTGACCTACTAAGGTTCCCTATTTTGTATAAAGTTTTGGTATCACATTTCTCTTTTATTTATTTTTGTGATTTAATTATTCATATAAACTTCTTTAAAAAAAAATTGAAAATACACATAATTATTATTTGTTTTTTTAAAAAAAATTACTAGCTAGGTTTTGCATCAAATTAATAATATTGTCTTTTAGAGGCACCTTTATTACTACTAATTATAGTTTATAAAAAATAGAGACAAGACATACTGAAGTTGTCCCGAATTTTCAAAAAGATACCTTAATTTTGCAATCGTCCTATTACCCCACTAAACAATTATGAACTGATATTATTATATCATTTTTCGATCAACCACAAATTTTAAGAAGCAAGTGTGTCCACACACCAATCATTACATGATACGTGTTAATTTAATTAAAATTATAAAAAAAATCATTTTTAAGTTTTTTCTTTATCTCTCTCTTAATTTTGACTTATTTTAATTTTGATTTCATCTTAAATCCACTTTATCTTCCATCCCCACTTTCAAGCTGATCCATCCCTCAATTTTTCTTTCTTTTTCTTCACTTCCCACCCTCACCTGCCCCCCACGTCAAGTTGAACCCCTCTTCCCTTTTTTTTCTTTTCTTTTTCTTCTTCTTCTCCAATCAAATTCTTTATTTCAGTGATGTTTTTATGAAAAAAGAAATCATACTATTTTCTGGACCTTCACCTTCACCAAATTAAAATATGCAACTATGTTCTTCATCAAATTAAAATAGTTTTCAACTAGTTATGAATAATCGTAATTGTTGGTAATGAAAAATTTGTTTTCGTATAATTTATATAGGTTTAAAATCATATTGTTTAGAGTAATATCATTAAATCTAGATTTCCATTGTCATGTTTCCCATTGAATGCATATATTGTTTTATTTTGGGCTAGTATTTGTATAAAAAAAAATCTACTATTGAGATTATCACATGCATCGTGATTAAAATTTTAAGCCAAAACATCTGTTAAACTTTGTTCTTATTTGTTTTATATATGAAAATATTTTAAAAATTAAAATTAAAATACTCACATCATCATGTTGTAAATAAAATTTTATATAACATTATCCAATAAATCATATTACAAACAAATGACTAACATCTTAATTATTAATTTAAAATAAATAATATGGTATATATATATATATTTATATATAAATAAAATGCTACTTAATATGTGGTTAAATATATTTTTGGACACCCTAAAAACAAGCTGATGATTAGCTCAGTGGTCGAATGTCTAAAAATATAGTCAAACTGTCTGTTTGACTATATTGATCTGACATTTGTATTTTGGTTTCATGAGCATATTATTTATTATATTATTTATATGAGTAATATACATTTATTTTTTCTATTTCAGCACTCGAATCCTTTCTTTTCAATCATAAATTTATGTGATGAACAATCTTACCTCTAAATCTATACCTGAATCGAATACTAACATGAATTTGGGTGTGAAATCCAAACTACATAAGTGTCTAGTCATAAAAGTAGATGTATGTAGTCATTTCAATATTGATTGAGCACATTTATTGCAATTTAGCAATCGCATTTATGATTTATACATAGAAGTGCAAATTTACCTTCCCTCCCACAACTCTGACATTACTCTTGAAGTTGTTGGTGACATCTTGATCAAGTGAATCTTTGTTTCAATACAATTCCTATTTATTATCCTTGACAAGAATGATAAAAATCAACTAATAAAAGGTTCCCAAAATGATAAATTAAATCTTTAAAACCAAGCATGCTCACATTAACACAGGATTAAGACCCACAAACAAAAATGATATCAAATGTGTATATATATGCATACACATATGTAAAAAGAGTTGGATGGTATTATCATCAATAGTTAATCAATCCACTTTAGCAAACAAATTGATAGTAAACACGAATACTCTATTTGAGCACAAAAGAGACGAACATGTTTAAGGAAGATAGATACCCAACTTGAGCTTGAAAAAGATTTGGATAAAAAGTGTAAAAGAATCATATACTTAATACGATGATACATGAGAATTGAGCGTGTGATATGAAATTAAGGAAATATTGCGTCTATTGTTTGTTGGAATGTTAAAGAAGAAGACCGATGATTCTAGAACGTGATATGTCGGTTTGAAATTACCAAAATAACTTTGATCGTCCTCCTCTTCACATTTCTATATAATAGAAATATATAATCATTGTTTATTCCTCATTTTTGGTACAGTTTTTTTTAGCTAATTATGATAATCTTTTGTTTTATAGTTTTACTCCACTTAAATTTGAGAAAGCAAAAAATGACAACTTGAGTTAATAGTAGTAAAGCAAAAAATGATAACTTGCGTTAATAGTAGTATTTTCAAGATGAAGATAGAATTTGTTGGCAAGCTTTAAATTCACGATTATACAGTGGAACAAATGTGACATATCTTATTTGTTAATTAGTTAATAGGATTTGTGAACATTTCATGTTTCCTTCTTTATTCAAGAAAGCATCTTACTATTTAATATTTGTCTTTGTGATTCATGTATATGTATGCAAAACCTAGTTATGGCTGAAAACAATCCGTATAAAAATTATCAGCCGTTGATGTAGCGAATTTTAATGAAAAATGGTACATCTCTAATAACATGGGTGTAACTGTGGTAGGAAACATGGCAGATATATTAAACATTCACTTAGAATTTCAATTTTTAATCGTTTTTTTAATATTTTAAATTTCAGCTCCAAAATACTGTGAAATGGATCAAACATTATTTCAAAAAGAGAAAAAAGTCATTACACAGATTCTGAAATTTCCTTTTCAAAGATGTGATGAGCCTAAATTGTTTGCCCATGTGGATATAGTTGCAAAGCTAATCAAATCAAAGTGAGTCTGATGTCTTTGATTTAATATTTAAAACTCTTACAAATTGGTATTTGCTTTCACTAAATTAAATTCTTTGAATAATATTTATATGTATTTTGAATTAGATGTTCCAGTCTGAAGTGTATTTCATCTTTCTATCAAAGAAAATGAGGCTTGAAAGTTTGGGAGTAGAGTTGTCAAAATAGGCTGGCCCAACCCAATTTAATCCAATCCTAACGGGCTAGAGAATTAAATGGATTGGGACGGACTGATCCTTTTAATTGAAGGGCCTATAAAATAGCAGTCCAACTCAGCCCTAAGCGGGACACGGGTTGGCCCTTCAACCAAAAAACGGATAACATTTTCCTTTTAGAAAGAATACGAACGTTGATGAATTACACATAATTCAGTGAATATTTACAAAACAAATACATAATAGCCAAGATACAATATTCATAAGTTTAATCCGAGAAAAAAACATTACATGATCGCTATTTTCATAAACAAGACAATAAAGGAGAAGTGAAAAATTAGGCATAAAAACAAAATTAAAAGAGGTCAAAGATTCTTAGTTATAATGGAGTAATGGGCTTGGGCTAATAAGAAAATTTAGTGGGCTAATGACCCTAAAATGTAAAAGATATGTAAAAAGTATAGTCTTGATTTTATATTGGTATTTTAAAATTATTTATTGACAAAATCTTAACAAGTAAAACACTACTTAAAATATATATACAAAATATTTTAAAAATTCACAGCCCGCGGGCTGGCCTCTGTGGCTTGCGGGTTGGGCCTATGAGGCCAGCGGACCAAATGAGGCTAGGCTAAAAAGCCTCGTTTCTAAATGGGCTAAAAAAATTGAGCTCAATCCCATCTAATTCAAAGGTTGGGTTGGGCCCGCTTAGCGGGCCAAACCCATTTTGACAGCTCTATCTAGGAGATGTGTTCATATACTTCCAACATAAGCTACTAGAAGAAAAAGTAAGGGCCTGTTTGGATTGACTTTTGGCTTGTGACTTATAAGCCAAAAGTCATAAGTTAGGATTTCTAACTTGTGGTTTTTGGCTTATTTTTGTTATTTTGGCTTTAAAATAAGTGCTTATAAGCACTTTTTAACTTTACCCAAATACTTCAAAACTGCTTAAAAGCACCTAAAATAAGTCAATCCACACGGGCACTAAATAATCTTTCGTGGTACTATATTTTTAACTTGTTATTTAAAAAGTTTTCTCTAGTTTTAGGAGCTTCTGTTCAGTGGGGTCAGTTGTTTGGATGGAGATGTAGTTGGTGGTGAATTTAAGATGTTGTAATAATTAGGATTGTGTATCCAAAATCATAGTTAAATATGTTGATACTTTGTTATAGCTATATGTTTGAGCTCATTTTTTTTTATGTATTTGATTTTAGTTTGTACTATAATGAATTATATAGTGCTTTTTAAATTATCACTTATTAGCAATGTTCATCTTTATAACCCCTATTTATTAATTTATAAATATTTTCTCTTGTTATCTCCATAAAAAACTTTCTAATCTCATTTTAAAAAATTATTTTAATTGTGATTCGTAATTTATGTGAAAATAAACTTGAAAATATAACAAAAACAAAAGTCATATTAAAACAAGCAATATATATTTAATGACTTATTTTGCTTTTATAATTAATTAAAATAATTTTTAAAGCGAGATCAGATCGGGCTTTAGCGATAACTAGAATTAAATTGGGATCGAAAATACTTCACCTCAACTCAATAATGACGCCTGATGCGTAAGTGCTAAGGTAAAATATATCACCGAAAGAAAATGTAATAAGGAAACCTAACCATTTCACTCTACATAAATAATGAAGTGGCCAAATATTTATTCTTTAGCATAAGCTCACTATACTTATCATTTTCTTCACGCTAATTTTTTTCATCATTGTAACTAAATTTTGTGTATATTTTTTTTTCAACTAATGAAATTGTGGGATTCTATTTTAATTTGATCACCTTTTAGGCATAACGAAATTATTTTTTAAAGCTTTTTTCATGATCAAGCTAACAGTCTTGTGCTACATCATTCTGCTCGATTAGGGTTCGTTCTTGTCCTTTCTACTTACTATCATAGGTTACTGAATTTTGATCGTATTATTAGTATTGCTAGTGACGTAAATAAAATGATAAAATCATATCGAAGGGGCAAATTTGAAATCCTTTGACATATTATTGTTTTTATTGATATGTTATAATGATAGCCATAGACATTGTTGTTAAGTATGATCTGACGATAAATATGTTGATATTATGTTATTTGATTTTACTTTAGGTCAGACTGTATTATGATTTGGGATAAATATACGCATTTCGATCTAAGTTGCTCTACGTAAATAAATAACAATAACTTTGATATTTTTTCTTACAATTTTGAAGTATTTGTTCAATGATATGTACATATATATTTCTCTGTTGTGTTTTCTTACAAGTTTGCTATTTCCAATTAAATATGCAAGGAAATCATAAGAAACAAACATGTGTAAAATGGCGGGTTAGGTTTTTTTTCCAGAACTTGGGTTCTTCTATTCAAGAAATACTCACCTAAATTGCAGAAGCAAAGCGGAGAACTTCAGTAAGCAGAAGCGGAAGCAACTGAGGTGGAGGAAGATGGAAGTGTGGTCTTTCTGATGCGTGTTAAGCAGAAAGAGGCAAAATAGTGAAATGACAATACTACCCAAGTGCATATCGACGGAGTCCTGCTTGGTAAGAAAAAAATTATTGGATAGTATATGATGTTAATTATATATTATATTAATGCATTATATAAATTAAATAAATTGTATTTATGTAATTTTCAAAAAGTAACTATAAATTTTTTTAGTTATCATTGAGTAAGTCTATTAAGAAAAACTATCACTATGTTAGTTAGCGCCCACATTTTTTAGTATGAGATTGTGTATCCAATATCATATGTTGGTAGCACTGTAATTAATTATATAGTGTTTTTTATTTATCACTTAGTAACACTGCTCACCTTTATAAACTCTTTTGAAATCTATATTATGATGTTTTTATGAATAAATTTTAAAAATATTAATTTTACTTATGATTTGTAAGTTATGTGAAAATTAAAAGTGAAAATATAATAGAAATAAAAGTCATTAAAAAAACAAATACTTATTTAATGGATTATATTGCTTTTAAAAATTAATTAAAACAATTTTTAAAGTGGGATCAGATTGAGCTTTAGCGAGAACAACATAATTAAATCAAAAACGGTAAAATTCACTTCAATTCAATAAATAACGTCTATTTTATAAGTGTTAAAGTAAAGTATATCTCCAAAAGAATAGATAATAGGGGAGCCTAGCCATTTCACTCTACTGGAGAAATAAAGTGGAAACCCCTTCACAATCGACTAAATAAAAAATACTAATAAAAACACATTTATTCTTTAGCTTAAACCCACTATATTTGTCATTTTCTTCACGCTTGATACTTTCTTTTCTCTTTTTATTTGTTATTCGTTGTAATTCAATTTTGTGTCTATTCATTTTCCTTCAAATGATGACATCATGAGTTTCTATTTTAATTCGTTTAATTTCTTAACATTTTCCTTCAAATGATGACATCATGAGTTTCTATTTTAATTCGTTTAATTTCTTAGGCATAAAAAATTTGTTCCTTCAAGCTTTTTCAGGATCAAGTTAATGGTCTTGTACCATATCAACCTGCCCGATTAGGGCCCATTCTTGCTTTTTCTATCCATTATCCTAAGTTATGAAATTTTGATCGTGTTATAACTAATACTATTGCATGTGACGTAAATCAAATGATAAAATCATATCAAAGGGATAAATCTAAAATCCTTTGACATATTACTATGCTTAGGAAAGAAAGTGTTCTGCTCAAACAAAGGCTTGAACAATGCATAACAGAACTTTATGCAGCATTTGGACCTCGTTCTTATAGTATAACATTCTTCTTATGGTCAGGAATAACGAGACCTGAAAGAAGGGCTCGTGGTACCTGATGCCCACCCTTCCTCCTCTGCTTTGAGAACCGTGTGAACGGAGAGTGGGCATAAGAGAAGGAGGTTCTCATACAGAGTCCGCACACTTACTTGAAGGTCATGAACATTATATGATTGAGGATGATTTGACGATGAATGGCGCAATAGGTTGTTTGATCTACTTCGTGTCATGTCATATTATGGGTTGAGATAAATATGCTACACACTTTGATTTAAATTTCTCTACATTAATAAATAACAATAGCTTTAATATGCTTATAACAATTTTTGAAGTATTTGTTCAATGATATGTATATATGTATTTTTCTTCCTTTTAAGTCAATTCAATATGAAAAATATTTAATAAAATCAACTAGTCCCTACAATTTTTTCTCTTCTAATACCAAAAATACTA
>JAJOOO010029221.1:0-16667 GCA_029582685.1 Solanum piurae
AATGTCTAACCCCTAAAAACGAGGTTTACATGCCCTATTTATAGAAAACAAGTCCTAAATTAAAAAGGAAACAAAATAAGGAAAGTTTCGTTCAGGCATGCCTCTTCAATTCACGAGACTGACTCACGGACCGTCAATGGATCTACGGTCCGTGAGTCCCTTCCGTCAGCCCAGCCTTAGAAAATATTTCAGCTTCCAAAATCCAGCTTCTCTGAAGCTCTCTGAAGCAAACGACGGATGTACAGTACAGACCGTAGATCGATCTACGGTCCGTCAATCCCCCTCCGTAGTTCCATACTTGGAATCTTAAAAAATCACGTACTGGAACCCTCACAGTATCAATCTACGGATCAACAGTACGGTCCGTAGATCAATCTACGGACCATCAATGAGCGCCGTGGTTCCACACTTGTCAGATTTCCCTGATTTGCCTTTTATGCCTTGGCTGCTGATCTACGACCATCATCTACGGAGCGTTAATGGACCTACGGTCCGTAGATCACCTTCGTAGATGCCCTTTTATGCATTTCTTTCAGCTGTCTCTTAAATTCCGCGCTTAAACATCTTTCCTGCAAAATATGATAAAAACACAATCAAAACCACTACAAAAAGGCCCTAGACACACACAACTTGTAAGTGAAATGTATTAAAATATCGTAAAATCACGGTATATCAATCATCAAGAGGCGTTTCGTTGAGGTCATATGACCAGTCAGCTTTGGTGAGGCTTCTTATATTCTGGAGGACTTAACCTTTACCTTACTGATAGTAGTTTTGAGATATCGTGGGTCTCGTCCCGATATCTTTCTGTAATAGTAAATGTTTTATAGATAGACAGAGTTGAAGAGTTTTCTATATTTACTTTCTTTTGATTATTGTTAAGACTTTGTTAAAGTTCACTATTGGAGTTCAATACATTTAATTTAGTTTTAAGCTTATGTATGCTTGAGTTAGTCTTTCGCTTGTAGCCAGCCATGATGAGGGTTCGCTTGGTGACCATCAATAGTTCTCGAGTGTCGGCCACGTCCAGGGTGTAGGCTCAGGTTGTGAGAAACTTGGTATTAGAGTACAAAGTTCAAGAGTCCTAGGGTGTCTATGAAGCCGTGTCTGTAGAGTCCGATTTATCTGTGTGAAGTACGCCACATCTAAAATTAGGAGGCTGCAACATTTAGGAACTATCTCACTTCTTTCATACTCTTAATCGTGCAATAGAGCTATGTCATTGATATTTATTCATACTCATGCATTTCTCATATTCATTCGACAACCCATCATACTAGAGGTGGTTGAAAAGAAAAGTCAGTCCTTTATCAATGAGTTTCTCTTAGCAAGAGTCTTGAGGTAGTCATGAGACTCCAGAGGGGCTTGAGAGAAGCCCATGAGTGAGTTAAGTGTTGAGTTTTAGAGGAATGCACTCATGTTCATATGAATCATGCATTTGAGCTAAAAGCGAGTTGTACACTCTTCTCTAAACCTTATTCAGCTGATACCTTTAAGAGGATGGTATGTTTAGAGCTTGGGTAGTATTTTCGCCCTAAAATATAGTATGAATTACGAGATGATGAACAGTAGTAGTGAAAATGCCCAGAATTAGAGGAAAGTATGCAGAGGTTCAGTAATCTAAGGAAATGAGGTAGTGATGGGGTAGATTATGTGATTGAAACCGTAAACCCAGTCAATTATAAGTGATAACTTTCCCTTATGAGTAAAATAAGGAATAATAATGTTTTAGAGAGTTCTTGATGGAAGGAAGAGGAACAATTACTAGTCATGATGAGATAGACTATATTTTTTCACCAGAATAGAGTTGATGTCAATGTGCCATCGTGTTAGAGAAGACAAAATTCATATTTTGAATAATCGAGCAGAGTATTCATGAGGTGGTAGTCCCAAGCTAGGCTTATCGATTTTGAAGGGGGGAACCCTATGGTACTTAAAATATGATAGAACTATTTGAGAGGTAAGGCACAGTAAGTGAGTAAGTAGTACTTCAGTTGCGAAGTCGAATATTATGGTAAGTTGTGAGTATGGAGAATAAGAGGTAAGGATTGACTATTTTTCATAAGGTCCTAGTGGACGAGTGTTTCTAAATTTGCATTCAGTATTGGTAAGTTAGTATAGTAAGCGAGCAATCATATTGATATTCGGGTTTAGTCATAAACATTAAGCTTGAATTTGAAATGAGTGTCTTGATCAAAAGGATGGCAATATGAGGGTGATGATGTTGTCTTGAGATTTGAACCAGAAGACCTGACATAGAGTATGAAAGGAATTGAGGTGATTAGCTGCAATAATATGAGTGGTACAAGTAAGATACCCTAAACCTCTTTATAAAGGCAGTGAAGTGTGGCTAAATCACAAGAGTAAAATGAGTATTACGAGGTGTACCAAGGGGGTATGTAATCAGGAGAGGTTAACATAAACACCTTACAAAGAAGTCTTAGTACTTGCTTATGAAGAGTTTGGTAATCATGAGATAAGATTCTCCCGAGTGTTAGAGTAAAAGAGGATGTAGACCAGTTAGAGATGTTGAAAGAAGTCCATAGCCTTCAAATGTCAGCTTTAGACCTAAGGGGGAGATGCCAAGATGAGAAGTCAAGTCAAGTGTTCGAGAATAAGTTAGTTATGAGTTCCAACGAAGTAAGGGAGATATGTTTTTGGAGGTCCTTTTTGTAGTGGAGTAATGTTAGAAGAAGAAGGTTAATGTTCTTATCGTGATAATGATGGTGGGATGATTCCATCTAAGGTTATAAATGAGGAGGAAGAGGCGAATGAGGTTTTACTATGAGAAATAGCTAAATGAGAGCCCTTAGTTGGTTACGAATAGTAATGCGGGAAAATTCTAGTTGGTATGGCATAGATGAAAAGAGTAACCCTATTCCATACCCAGTCCAGCCGTCAGACGAGGACGAATGATCCCAAGAGGGAGATATTGTAACACCCCAGAAAAGTTTTGAACTAAGACTCGAACTATTCTTCGTGGTGAGTAGGATTTTAAAGGAATTTAAAATTTCTTAAGTATTAAGGTCAGGTCACTAGATATAGCAACTTGAGTTCCAAAGAGAATTAAAGAGAATTCATTCAAGTCATTCCTAGGTTCTTCTAAGTTTTGGGTCAACTTAAAATGATCATAACTTTCAGTATATGATGAGTTAGGAGATCCACAAGATATAAAATTAAATATCTCTGAGCCCTCTTTCCAATGCCACCAAGTTTGCTAATTTTTGAGCTCGTATGAGGGAGATATGCCTTTTTGAAGTCAGGCTGTCCATTTAAGGAAAGTTACCCAAAAATAGGAGGGCATTTTAGTCTTGTCCTTACCCCAACTTATTCTAAACGCACACCCAATTAAGGGTCTAAACTGATTAGAATCAGTTTCATTCATCCCCAAAAGCGTTTAGGGTTTTAGGGAGAAGATTCAAGAGGAGAAAAAGTTCAAAGTTTCAAGCGTTCGTTCAAGAAATTCAAGATTTCGCCAAGAACCTAGTTCTTTGAGGTGCATAAGTTTCCATAGTGTTGGGTTCATTCACCCACATGCCAATCATGAGTTGATTTTTACAATCTATCCATAAATATTGAGCAATTTAATTTCTTGATGAGTTCTTGAAGTTTCCTTATCAATTAAGTTTTGATGTAAGATTCTACTTGGGTCAACTTCAAACGACCATATCTCTTAGAATATAAAAAGTTACGTGGCCTATAACCTATCAAATTGAAGGTATTTGAATCAACTTTTCAACACTACCAATTTTGCGTCCATCCAATTTCACAGTAAAAAGTTATGACCATTCTAGTAACTTGATACAGTGCTATTACGAATTAGCTGACGGAAAAACATTAAAAATGGGTCTTTTTTTGTCTTTTTACCTCAAAGAAAACCCTAAACGAATTTCTTGACTAATAAAAGGCTCAAAACAATCAGATTTTCATATTTTAATCGATCATTCTCTTCTCTCTCAAACCCTAAGGAAAAATCAAAGTAGAAGACTCCATTCAAGATTCTTTCAATCTTTTTCAAGATTCTTCAAGGTAAGTCTTTCTCCAAGAATTCCATCTTTTCAACTCAAATTCCTCCATACAATTATGAATCACTAATGAAACTCATAATTCTTCTCCATAGAGATTTCAAGAAACTAATTCAAGATTCTCAAGAAAGGTTTTTTTGATCGTTTACCTTCAAACTAGGGTTTCAAGGTTTCTTATCAAGTTCTTCTTCAAGATTCTTCAAAATTCTTCAAGAACCTTGTTCTTCTAGGTATGTAAGGCTATCATAGTCTTGCACTAGTTCGTCCTCACGCCCTACATCAACTTTCAAATTAATAAAAGAGAAATCTAGAATTTTACCCCAAGATTTGAGTATTCTTGAGATAAGTTGATTTTGAGTTCTTCAATTCACGTTTCTTTTAAAATTCTATTCCTAATTATTGAGTTTCTATATTTTTATTGAGATATTTGAGTTTATTTGTTCAAGTCCATAATTCAGCATGAACCCTATTTTGAGTTATAAATCTTGAGAAGTTTTTCAAAGCCAACACTTGAGTTTTAAACTAATATTTGAGGAAATAAGTATGAGAATGAGAAAAGTCGTAGACATGAGTTCCATATTGTTATTTAGACCCTTGATTTGAGTCCTTCATGCCCATAAATTCTGCATGAAATCCATCAATTGAGTATCTTTGAGAGGAGTTGTATCTTCAAGTTCTAAGTCTTTAGTATTGAGTTCCTAATCATTTTGGGATTACATTCCTAATCATGGGGATACTAAATTTTACCCATGAAGGTCCTTGAGTTGAGTAGTTCATGCCCATAATTTTGCATGAACCCTCTGAGTCGAGCATTCTTGAGATGAGTAGTATCATTGACTCCGTGAGTTCTAGAGTTGTTGAGTTACAAGTATTGAGTTCTATACATGGTTATTAAAAATCTTGAATTGAGTTGTTCACGTCCATGATTCAGCATGAACCCTATTGTATGAAGTCTTTTTACAAATTGTTTTAAAACTTGTTTTAAAAACTTGAGCACTGAGTTAAGGAAGTTCATTTTCCTTAAAATGGTATCTGGGAACTAAGTATTCCCAAGACTAAATGTTTTTACATTTAATATGAGAGGAAACTAAGATTTCTAAAAGACTTTTGAGTAGTTTGAGTACCATCACTTTTAAGAGAAAGATTTTTAAGTACTAATCTCAAAACTCAGAAAGAGTTATGTTTTTAAACATATGAGCTAGTTATATTTTGGGTGTAGTATTGAGCACCGATATGTTGGAGAGTTCATACAACTGACAACCCCCATAAACCATGTAGACAATATGGGTAGAGAGGATAATACTTTTTAGATGATTCCTTAATGTGTTTTAGCATAGATTTGTGGATCCATTTAGAAGTAGGTTCTATACTGTGGCAAAGTATAGGATAGTTTTGGCATCGTGGGCAAGATGATGCATCATCACATAGCTCATAGTGATGGTTGTTGGTTAGAGAATCTCCCACAGAGTTATATTGAATTTTTTAATACAATCTAAGTTATTATTGTATTCTTCAATACATTTAATTGCTATCTATTGTTTTAAAAGTTTTCCATATATTGCATCTTTTTTTGTTGCTTTATCCTTGAGTATCTTGAGTTGGGTATCTTGAGTTGAGTACCTTTGAGTTGAGTATCATATTTTTGATTTGAGTATCTTCTTCTTGAGTTGAGTTTAGTTGATTTAGTTGAGTGAGTTGAGAAGAGGTACTTTTTATCAAGTTCAAGCTTATGTTTATGCTTAAGAATTCCCCTTAAATGCTCGTACATTCCATGTACTGAGCCATTTGTCCTGCATGCGGATACATGTTTTCAGGATCATCAACACACGTTTAGTTGAGGTCATGTGATATTCCAGTTAGTTTTGGTGAGCTTTCTTATATTCCGGAGGACTTTACCTTTACCTTACAGTTCGTAGTTTTTAGATGTCGTGGGTCTTGTCCCGATATCTTTCTGTAATAGTAGAGGCTTCATAGATTGACAGAGTTGAAGAGTTTTCTGTATTTACTTTTTTTCAGTATTGTTCAAACTTACTTAAAGTTAACTATTGAAGTTCAATGAATTTAATTCAGTTTTAACCTTATGTATGCTTGAGTTAGTCTTCCGCTTGTAGTCAGCCAGGATGAGGTTTCTCTTAGGGACTAACAATGGTTCTCGAGTGCCGGCCACGTCCAGGATGTAGGCTCGGGTTGTGACACTCACCCTCCACACGCCTACTCGGACCCAACCTCAATTTCATTAGTATCTATCTAGATTATATAAAAATACATTAGGATAATATTTTTTTAAATACCTATCAAATAAAAGAAAATAAGTATGTAACCCACTTATTTTCGTTGGTTTGGAACACACCCAAAAAGGTGGAATGTAGTTCCAGAATCTCCAAAATGCTATTCCATAATATATCATCAAAAGATACATAAGGTTAGAGGCTAATTAACTATATATATATTCGATAACCATTGTAATTAGACACATAACTTAGAAAAATACTAAATTATGGTAGATAACTATTAAAAAGACATGGTTTTGTGCAATAGCATCGTTTGTATCTTCTCAAATAAGTGCACATTTTATCATCAAGACATGTCCCCCTGAATGTTCTTCTCCATTTAAAACAATCCTTTTCCTCTATTTTCATAACAAATAAAATAAAATAAAAAGAAAAAATTATCGAAATTAGTACTTTCGGCCTATATAGTATTTTTTATAGTGATAGTTTGAAAATATTATATAATGTAACACCCCAAAAATTTCAAAGCTAAGAATTAAATCATTCTAATAAAACCTCACAACTATACTCTTAAAATTTGAATCGTTTGTGTAACACCTTAAACATCCAGAAAGGCTAAAGAGGGTTAACAGGCAAGTCCACAAACTCAGGGGTCTAAACCCATTTAGGGGAGGTAGCCCAATCGTCCATGGCTGCCAAAATTTGAGTAACCTGGACGGGACCCAAGATGACCTATGGTGACTTATATGTCCTGTTTAGGGGTCCTTATAGGTCACCCGCCAGCTATAAGGTTAAGGTCAATTCTTTAAATGTGGGAATGATTTTGGATATGAATTAAGGTCACTAAAATTCCCTAGCACAAATTTCAGTTGAAAACTTTCTTACTATTTGAGTTTCAATATGAGATTTTACTTGAGTCAACTTTAAATGACCATATCTCTCAGAATATATGAAAATAGGTAGCCCAGGACCTATCAAATTAAAGTTCTACGAGTCCTCTTTGGAACGCCACCAAGTTTGCTCCATTTAGAGTTTGGACTAAAAAGTTATGCTTGTTTTAGTAAGAAACTGTCAGACAGTCAAAGTTTCACGGATGACTATACGGCCAATTATGTGTTTCACTGACCGTGGATCCCTAAAAAGTCCGTGAAGCCTTCCTTTTAAGGCACTCCAATAATTTTTAAGCTGGGGGTTAGTTTGGTATTCTCCCTATGTCATTTTAACGCTTTATCGAAGCCTCAACCACGACATTTTCACCTAGTTAAGGGCTTAGAAAGTGTTAATCAGTTCTTTTGCATTCATTAACACTTTATATTATTAGATCAAGGTACCAAGAGGAGAAAAGCTAGGGTTTCAAGCATTCTTCAAATTTCATCGATTTCGCCAAGAACTTTATTCTTCCAAGTATATAAGGCAATCATAGTATTGAATATTTCGTCCTCACACCCTACATCTACTTTCAAATCAATAAAAAAGTAATCTAGGGTTCTATCATTAGATTTGAGTATTCGTGAGATGAGTTGATGTTGAGTTCTGAGTTCTTGATTCTTTTTGAAGTTTTATTCCTAATTATTGAGATTCTCGAGTTGATTCGTTCATGTCTATATTTCAGCATGAGCCCTATTATTTGAGTATTCTTAAGATGAGTAGTATCATTGAGTTCTGAGTATTGAGTTTTTCTGTATTGTTATTGAGATCCTTGAGTTGAGTTGTTCATGTCTATATTTTAGAATTAACCCTTATTTTGAGTTACAATTTTTGAGAATCTTTTAAAGCCAACATTTTTGTTATAAACTAAGTTTTTAAGAAAGTAAAAGGAGTTTGAGAAAGAGTTTTAACCAAGAAATGAGCAAAAGTATAAAGGAACTATGTATTTCCCAAATGTTTTCATTTTTACAAGAAGAAAGAGAGCATTATTTTGAGAAAAGTAAAAGAGCTTTCAGAAAGATTGAGTACAGAGCAGTAACCTCTTAAAGAGTAATTATCTCAACCCAGAGAAAGTATATTTACTTTGAGCAAAGAGAAACATTTTTTACTTAATGAGAATTGAGTTCAGAGATATTTCACAACAGATACCTCTTTTAAGAGGATAGTTTGAGCAATTATCTCAAACTAGAGAAAGAGCAGTTTTTATACATTTGAGCATGAGTATATATATTATCGGGAGTATTAATGAGCACTGATATGTTAGAGAGTTTAGACAACCCACAACCCCCAACCCCCAAAAATAATATCTTGCCAACATGGGTACAACATCATACTTTTTAAATGAATTCGTAGTGCCTTCAGGTAGATCTTAGTAGATCCACTTAGTAGAGAGGTTCTATACCCTGACACAGTATAAGACAGTTCTAACAACGTGGGCGAGATGATATATCATCACTTAACTCATAGTGATGGTTGTCGATTAGAGAATCTCCCAATAGCGTTAAAGTGTGTTTTAATATATCACTTATTATGTTGAGTTTAGAGATGATTACTGATGAGTCCTAGATTTGGACTCATTTAGGGATTTATTTGGATAGATTTAGTGTCCTCAAATGCTTATTTTGTGCCAATAACAGACATAAAACACTTAATTTCTAGGTATTTGAACTAAGGAACTAAGCATAGACACTAACCTGCAAAAAAGAACAAAGCTAGCTGAAAGAACAAAGAAATGAAGGCCTGGTGATCATCAAGTCCATTTGGCGAGCCACCGAATGGCCACTACCTCGCCTAAAGTTCCAGTGTGCCAAGCCCGGAAGGAGAAAATCAAGTCGGCGAGAGAAAGGAGCAGTCGTCGTGTTGCCAAGTTGTTCTGCGATGCAGTGGTGGATCACCCAAAGTTATAGAACTTGAAGATGCTGAAGGCCACAACAAAAAAATGATGGAACTGACCAAAGGGCGGATCACCGAGCCCGACTAACTGCGCCGAATGGTCCTTCGCAACATATTTTTAGTGACTATAAATACATTTTTGAACAGTAAGTTTAGGATCTCATCTTATCTATCATCTATCTTAGAGATTTTTTCATTATCAAGTATCTTATATTTTGACTCTGAGTTTTGGAGACATTTTTCCTTAGCTTTGAAGAATTGAAGATATCCATTTTTGAGAAATTGGAAGTGGGTCTTTGAGATTCTTCAATTTGGACCTTTGTAAAGATGAAATTAATCTTACCCAGTTGATGGAAACTCAGTTTGGTAACGATTTTTATCTTTTTATGATGTCAAGCTAAAACCCCAATTCTTGGGGTGTGATTATGGGCTGATTTAGCTTGTGGGTATTGCTGATTGTTAGTTTAAATGCTGTTTAGAAGTGATTTCGGTCAGTAATTGTGGTTCAATTTAAAGAATTGTAGTTGCAAATGCAGTTCTACCTTCGTGTTTTTGGCTTGCTCAAGAGAGAGGTTTTAAAACCAAGATTACTGACTCGATGGTCTGTGGGTATTGGGTGGTCATGGGTTCAGCTCGAGAAAATGAATCCTAAACCCTTTTATACACATTCAGCTCAAGAGAGTGAATGGACTAAAGCCTAGGATGTTCTTATTTGCATACTTGTTGGTGTTCGAGAGAAACCAACTTGATTCGGGGTAAATTGTTCGAGAGAAAGTTTATCCCCACTAAAGTCTAACTTATTCACTGATTTACAACTATTTTCTAACAGTTGCGATTAACCATTTGTCTATATTAGCCTATAATCGAATCACATCCCAAGAACCTGTCTCATTATTGTTAGTGTGTGTTATTTGTTATTGTTGTAGCTGATAGTTAAAATCAAAACCCCCTTTGTTATTTGACATTCGTGTCAACCCCTAATTTATAGCATGCTTTTGTTCGTAAATGTCTATTCCTATGGCTAATTTAAACATATTCATATTTTCCTATTGAATCTTAAACATGTACCACTCCCTGTGGGAAAGATCCCAACCCAATTGGTTGGGTTATATATTGACGAACAATCGTTGACTCTTAGAACTGGATTAAGTGTCTTTGATAGCGTTATTCAATCAAAAAGGCGCCGCTATCGAGGAGTGGTGTTGGTTAAGATACTTTAGTTAAGTTGAATTTTGTTCTTCTTAGTTATAGTTGAATCTACTTACTTTTAGTTTTGGTTTATATGTTCTTGTTGAGCAGAGAAATTGAATGTACATCTTGTAGCAACAGTGACCAAATGGACCACTCTCCTTTAAGGATGATGATTCTTAGGGATAACATCCTAAGTTTCAGACAATTGGAGGGTGAGTCAATCCATGAGTTGTGGCTGAGATTTAAGTCACTACTGCTGCAATGCCCAACTCATGAAATTCCAGATACGATGCTTCTGGAATGCTCTACAGAGGGCTTGGTCCTGAAAATAGAAGAGTGGCTGATCAACTCTTTTCGGATTGTTTGACACAACAACCCTATGAAACAACAACCCATCTCCTTGATTGCATTACTAGGACCAATAAGGAGACAGAAAAAGACCAAGAATTGGCCACATTGTTGACTCAGATGGATGTCTTAGCCAAGAAAGTCATGGAATTGGAGCTAATGTCCAAAAAGAAGGACATGTACATCCCCCCGCACGAGCGTCGAAGGACAAAGAAGAAAGAGGGTGGGAAAATTGAAGAGGTCCTCTCACTCATTCTACACAAAGTCGAAGAGCACAACAAAGTGTTGAAGGAAATAAAAGAGAATGTCTTAATGCTGAACCAGATGACAACCTCTCATTCTATGTTCATTCAGCTACTAGAGTCCCAAATGGACCAAGTGTTGTCTTGTCTCTACCCAAAGCCAGAAAAGGGGTTGCCTTGTGACACTAAGGCAAACCCAAGGAATGAAACGTAAGTAGGGACTTGCATCGTCCCACGATGTTAACTAAGGCACTTTTGGGAGGCAACCAAAGGTTTTATCATTTATTTTTGTTTTAGAAATAATCATGTGTTGATTCGGCAGGTCAAAGTGTGGAATGTGTTTGAAAAGTGCAAGTTGGCGAGCTAAAAGTCCAGTCGGCGACTCGCCGAAGAGGTCGGCGATCCCGAATTTGACCTCCATTGGACTCAATGAATTATGAAATTGGATTCTGTAAAACACAGCGAGCCCAGGAGTAGATTGGCGAATCTCCGACCAGGTCGGTGATAACAATTCTGTCTGCCGTTTGGATCCCCAATTTAATTGGAGGTTCTGTAAAACTTGGCCAGGTAAGTACCCACTCAGCGTGTCGCCAGGTAAAAATTGGTTTGATTGAAATAGTACTTGGTTTGATTTTGTTTTTGGGGGCTGCGGGGTTGAATTTGGAAGTTTGGATTGAAAGTAGGTACGTTGGGTTGTTTGGCAAGCTGGGTCGAGCTCGCCGAACCACTCGATGGTTCACTAAATCCCCCTATATCGCCCTTAATTTCATGCTTAATTAGAATTTGGGTTCTGTAACTTTCGGCGAGAATCCTGAGTTAACCGAGTGCACTCGGCGACTTGTCGAACATCCTTCTTGATCGCCCTTTCTGCGCCCCTAACCCCTAAAATGCACTGTAATTTTTGGCAGGCTAGTTCTTGCTTGCCGAATGTTATCGGTGATTCGTTGAAAGGCCCATCCCATCGCTGACATGCCAAATTTTTTGGAAAATTTTGAGCCAATCCTTTTGGCGAGCCTGATCTGGCTCACTGAAGTGATTCGGCGACTTACCGACCGGATCGGCGAGTCTATCTGCAAAACAAATTATGTGCATTTTCTTGAACTGTTCCTAACTCTTTTTGTTGTTTTTGCAGATATGTGTAGAACCAATCTAGACATGCCACTACGTAAAAAAACACGGGGCATGGTGATTAATGAATGGGGATCCACCCCTCCTAAAAAGAGAAAAATAGAGCCTCCTAACGAAGGCAAGGGCAAAGGCAAGAGACCAGCATATGAGGTCCTGGAGCAAAACTCTGGTAGCGAGGGATATTCCTTTGACTCCCAAGCTGTGTTTTCTAAGACAAAGGACGACCATCCATTACAATCTAGGCGAGCAGAGATCCGTGCTAGATCTTTCCCTGACTCAGCTAGAGTTCCTTCAGTAGCCCCCTCTCCAGCAGACACAGTGCCAACTCCGGCACCTCTTGTAGCTCCAGTGCCACCTGTGATTCCTCCTCCCCAAATACTTAATAGATTGAAAGCAGATGGGTTGCATACTATTTTGGAGTAGAAGATACTTTCTATAGAAGGCCTTGAGGGCAAATACTCTGGATGAGGGGGACACTCCAGTATCATCGCTTTGAGTAGATTACCAGGCCTCGTGGCACCTATATTCCTACATGGGTCCGGGAGTTTTACTTGGCGTATGGTGAACTAGTTCCTAAGAGTAAAAAGAAGGCTAGTGCCTTCAGACCAGTAGGGTCCATCATGGTACGGGGGTTAGTGGTGCACTGCAGCCGTGATCACATCAATGTGGTACTTAACAGAGGGTCATACTTTGACTACCCTAATATGGCTACCATTACAGCATCATTGGATGAGCTCAAGGGCTGGTTGGCTTCCCTCATCTCAGACACCACTTCGATGTGGATTGAGGCAGGAGTCCCGATCGAGAAGAAGGACTTGAGTGTAGCTGCACGATATTGGATTGGATTCATCAGCAACTCCATTATACCATCCCAGAATGAGTCCATCCTCCGCCATCCTAAGGCGGCATGCCTCGGGTCGATTATGCCTAAGAAGAGCATTGACATGTGGCTTATCATAGAGTAGGAGATGTCCATAAGGGTAAAGCAGCGACATACGTTCCTTCCCTTCCCAATGCCGATTACAGAGTTATGCCGGTGTGCTGGAGTCCCTTGGGATGCGACTAGAGATATTGAGGTTACCCCTTTATCCGCAACTTATATTTGGCGTATTGAGACTGAATACACCCGTAAGGAGGTCGACAGGAGGCGATCAACTTCGGTGGACACATCTCTGGAGGTGGACATTGACTCTATAACTTCAGAGGCATCTTTGCCTACTCCGGCCTCCAGGCCTTCAGGTACATATGCTCCCACTTCTTCTTCCCAGGCCCCTGGTACTTCTTTCTCTTCCCAGCTTGCCAAGATTACTCAGGCTATGATCCTGAATATGGGGAACCTGGCCTATTCGGCTGATGTGAGTGCTACCCGACTAGAGGCATCTATCCCATGGATGATTGAGAGTGCCATCCTTGCTGCACTGACCCTCCTCCACACTTCTATTGATGATTTGATGGTGAGAGTCACCACTTGTGAGAATAGACAGAGGGAGTCTTCTGAGGTTACGGCTATGAGAGCCGAAGTGGCAGATCTGAGGAAGGATGTAGACTATCTCAAGTCTACATATTTCACTTCACTATTGGAGGCGGCAGATGATGTAGATTCCTCAGAGACTTCTGAGATTCCTCCAGCTACTACCATAGACGTACATTGGAATGCTATGACAGTTGTTGGGTGGGAGAAAGAGACCGACAACGAGCAGGTAGATATACGGGATGCTGAGGTTTATTATGATCTAGCTAGTCTTGAGGATGCGATGTTTGAGACTGCGCGCCTGAATTCTTTGAGAGACACAACCATGGGTGAGTCCAGTGGAGTTGATACTTCCAAGGTGACTCTGGGTACTGCTGCCTAAGATCAGAGTGTTGTACCGGGCACTAATGCCTCGATAGATGGAGCGACTGTGTAGACAGGATCCCTCTTTACCTCCCTCTTTGTTTATTTTTTTTACTTTTTGGATATTCTTATTACATTTGAGGACAAATTACTTTTTGTTTGTGGTGGGGTGAGGTATTTCCATACCTACCTCTTGTTTTGATGTTATTTTCTGTATATATTGGGTTTTGTGATACATTTTGTGTTGTGACACTATTTTTGTGGATATTTGAGCTTGTGGCTCCTTATTTTTAATGTAAATGATTTTTGGACCCTTCCAAAAAATTGTGTCACCTCTTGACTGTGTTTAATTGTGGCTGTTCTTGTGTAAATTTGAGTATCGGTCTTGTTCAATACCGATGACTTGAATAGTGCTCTCAATAAAACAAACATGAATGTGCGGCTACGATGAGGTCAAATGAAGTTGCATAGACAATATGTGAACTTTTTACATCTCGTTGTGACTAGTCGTTTATCGAATGATTCTCTTGTGATGATCATTGCACACTAGCAAAAGTGTGGAGTCTTGTTTGATATTTTGTGTCAATACCTTGTGTGATGAGCTTACCGTGAATCATGTGTGATGACACCTAGAATTTCCCCCTTGGTCCGATTGACCAAGTGATGTTCACTCTTGAAATGATCTTAGGCAACAATTTTAAAGAGTGAAACAATTTGACATTATACCTCTTTTATGGCCTACCTTGTGAGTGTGTGATCTTTGTTTAAGCACTCTTTGAGCCTTACCCTTTTCTTGGAAGAAACTTGATGCAATTGTGACCTTTATTTATCCCTTCACCCTTAATCCTTATGAGATGTGGTTGGTTTGAATAGCCAACTTAGGCCAAAAGCCTAAGTTGGGGGTGTGGTGAAAAGAGAAGGTAAATCAAGAAATGCAAAGAAGTCCCCCTTGATCCATGGTTGTGAAAAAGATGGAACCCCTCCATACAAACAAAAAAGAGAAAAAAAAAATGAAAAAGAAAAAGAATGAAAAAGTTTTGAAATAAAGTTGCAAAAAGAAATGAGGTGTCCAAAGTTTCATTGAAAATGAATAATGGGGTGAATTGGAAAATGATGAAGAAAAGGGAAGGAAGTGTTGTTCACACCACATTTCATGAGGATAGCAGCCACTGAGCCTAAATGACCATACATTTACACTCAGCCCCGTTACAAGCCTTGAAAAGACATTTTTAATCTTGAGTGAGCAGAAACAAGTGTTGATTGGAAAATAAGGGCAAACCTATGGGTGTAGTCATGCATGTGTTCATCTTTGTGAGTGTGAGTGTTGATCGTGATTTTGGAGCTATAAATTGTTGAACCATTGTGTGTGAATATGGAATCATTCTTTGAGTGAGGGTAATTGAGTACCTTTGTTGAGCTTGAACTTGCATTTGAAGCAAGTATTGTGAGCTTGAGAATCTTTGATAATGGTAAGTCACAACTTGAGTCTTTGAGTGCACAGTTGATCCTTGCATGAATAATTTGATTCTTGTTGGGTGCATTCATGATTGAGTCTTGTGTAGCACTGTTTGAGGCATCCTTTTTGAACTGCTGAACTAGAGTTTTACTTGAGGACAAGCAAAAGTTTAAGTTGGGGGTGTTGATGAGTCCTAGTTTTGGACTCATTTAGGGATTTATTTGGATAGATTTAGTGTCCTCAAATGCTTATTTCGTGACAATAACTGAAGTAAAACTCTTGATTTCCAGGTATTTGGACTGAGGAACTAAGCATGGACACTAACCTGCAAAAAGGAACAAAGTGAGCTGAAAGAACGAAGAAATGAAGGCCTGGTGATCGCCAAGTCCCTTTGGCAAGTTGCCGAATGGCCACTACTGATATACCATGAGTTTACGGTATTTCTAATGCATTTCAATTATAAGTTGTATGTGTCTAGGACCTTTTTGTATTGGATTTTATGTGTTTTTATCATATTTTGCAGGAAAAATGTGTGGAATTAAGGAGACAGCTGAATGAAATGCAGAGAAGGGCATCTACAGAGGTGATCTACGGACCGTAGGTCCATTGACGCTCCGTAGATGGTGGTCGTAGATCAGTAGCCAAGGCATGGAAGGCAAATCAGCGAAATCTGACCAAGTGTGGAACCACGGTGCCCATTGACGGTCCGTAGATTGATCTACGGACCGTACTGTTGATCCGTAGATTTATACTGCGAGGGTTCCAGTACCTGATTTTTTAAGATTCTAAGTATGGAGCTACGGAGAGGGATCGACGAACCGTAGATCGATCGACGGTCCGGACTGTAGTTCCGTTGTTTGCTTCAGAGAAGCTAATTTTTGGAGGCTGAAATATTTTCTAAGTGTTGGCTGACGGAAGGGACTCACGGACCGTAGATCCATCGACGGTCTGTGAGTCAGTCTCGTGGAATGAAGATGCGTGCCTGTAACAAACTTTCCTTATTTTGTTTCCATTTTAATTTAGGACTTGTTCTCTATAAATAGGGCATGTAAACCTCATTTTTGAGGGTTAGACATTATTGTTCTATTCTAGTTCTTGACTTGGCAGATTAACTTGCAACTTTAGCAATTATTAATTTCCTAAGATCGTTTTGAAGATTTTTGAGTTGCAATTCAAGTTGAATTTCTGGGTTTAATATTCTTCCTACGTAAGTTCATAATTCTTTCATCTAAAACAATGAATTGTGTTCATATGATTATGGGTAACTAAACTCCACAACTAGGGTTGTGGGACTCATGAGCGATTAACAAAGTATGAATAGTAAATAAACAATTCTTGAATAGTGTTGTGCATGCATTGATAATTCTTTCGTTTAGAAGTCTTTTTAGCGGT
>JAJOOO010029222.1:0-12517 GCA_029582685.1 Solanum piurae
TTGATTCAACATGGTGAGAACTACCTTTCACCTTAGAATCACCATATAATCATCCAAGACAATTCATACATAATCATGTGTAGTAGTAAAGGAAACTAATCTTTCAACAATACCATAATTCACACATTAGTCATTGGATCTTCACCATTCAAGTGGAACATAACTTCATACATAAATGCATGAAAAGTAAGCACCTCCACCTTTCAAGTGGATCAATCCATTCATAAATAAGAATCTTAAACATAGAGTACTTTCATACATTGCCTTCAAGGCTATACTTCAAGATTCAACACTTACGATTTACCCTTCAAGGGTCATAGATCATGTCTTGCAATCACACTTAGAATTACTACTTTAAGCATGAATCAATCAAGACTAATTGACTAAATTAACATAGATACTATTCTAAGTATTCACATTGCATGAACAAACCCATCTCAATTTCATAAAGTTGGGGTCATGGGGAAGCACATAGGTTCATAGGGAATTTCACAATAAAAACCCTCAATAAACATCAAATTCATCATAATATAGGATAATTAACATAAAGAAATTGTTTTCAAGAAGAACCCATGGCTAGAATCAAAACCCTAGTTTTTGAACAAATTCCAAATTTTGAAAATTAGTGTTGAAGGGCTTCATGGAGAAAGAAATTCCATGAATGAAGGTTCCCATACCTTAATTGAAGCTTTTCCACGAAATTGGTGTGAAAACCTTGGAGCTTGAACCCTAATCTTGAAGCTTTTGGTGTTCTACAATGGCGGAACTTGTAGACAGAGAAATATTGGAGAAGAGATGAACGTTTTATTTTGAAGTGGGTGTTTGTGAAAGTGATTAATTTTGGGGATATTTTGATATAAAATCCCTTATATAGTTATTTAGAAATAATATAAATTATACCCACTTTCTAATTTAACTTAAAAATAATATTTACGAAAACGCCCAATGTTTAAGGAAGCATTTAAGGTCCTTGAAGTGGTCCACTAGCCTTGGACCCTCCCTTGGACTTTGCCTTTGGCTTTTTAAAGCTAAGGCATATCCATGGGAGTATTCAAAAGTCATATTTATACCATATACATATTTATTTAGAAATAATATAAACTGTACCCATTTAATTTGGACTAAAAGGAAATTATGATATTACCCCTTTTTATGCCTCTCTTGGATTTTCCAAATAAAACTAAGGCAATTACCAAGGGAGCTTTTAAGGCCCTTTAATTGTTGTACCTTCCTTAAACCCTCCCTTGGACTTTCCTTTAGATTTTTAAAGCTAAGGCATAAGTCGACAAGGGAGTACAAAACAGTAGGCCCCCACATGCATGCTTGCACTGCCTAGTGTACTTGGGTAGCCCCCACGCGTGGTGGTTCCTATTTGGTGGCACCCTCTTTTATCCTTATACCCTCACGTGTAAAGCCCCTAAAAAAACTAAGTAATTGTTTAAGGGACCTTTTAAGGGCCGTGGACTGCTTCAACTCCTTTGAACCCATGCGTGAACTGCCAACTTTTCCAAAATGGCTAAGGCAAAGTTCACAAGGCCCTTCAAGGACAGTGAACTATTTCACCTCCCTTGAACCCTCTATTGAAAATATACTTAGTCAAAATTTGGACTATTTTACAAATCTACACTTATGAATAAACTTTTAAGATTCATACGTTAGGCTCTAGTTTGACCTAGCATTTTTCGTAGTGTTACATTTGATTACGTCCTTTAAAATATCAAAATGTGCCGCTGCCGGGTAGTGGTGTTAGTTGAGAATTTTTGGTTAAGTTGAATTTTGTTCTTGTTAAATATAGTTGAACTTACTTAATTTTTGGTTTTGGTTTTTGTGTTGTTGTTTTGAACATAAAAATTTAGCATATCTGCTAGCAACGGTGACCCAATAGACCACCCTCCTCTGAAAATGATGATGCTAAGGGATAACATCC
Organism: Solanum piurae; assembly: GCA_029582685.1. NCBI lineage: Eukaryota > Viridiplantae > Streptophyta > Magnoliopsida > Solanales > Solanaceae > Solanum > Solanum piurae. The sequence goes on from JAJOOO010029222.1 coordinate 1,928, forward strand.
TAACTTCCAATAAATTGGTGGGTGAGTCAGTTTATGAGTTGTGGCAAAGGTTTAAGGCTCTCTTGCAGCAATGTCCGACTTATGGAATTCCAGATAAGATGCTTCTGAAATGTCTCTACCTAGAGCCGGAAGAGGGGTTGCCTTATGAAAGTGAGGCAAACCCCACTAATGGAACTTAAGTGGGGACTTGCGTCGTGCCATGACGTTAACTTAGGCGCTGCTTGGGAGGCAACCCAAGACCCCTTATCACTTTATTTTTGCTTTAAGAAATAATGGTGTGTTGTTTGTGTAGGTGGAAGTGGAAAAGTTGTTGAAAAGTGCAGATTGGCGTGCAAAAGATCTAGTTGGTGCATCGCCGAAGAGGTCGGCGACCCCGACTCAGACCTCTATTGGACTAAAGACAATCTGTAAAAGTCGGCGAGCCCAAGAAATTATTGGAAAATCATCAACCAGGTAGGCGATCCCGATCTAATCCAGCGTTTGGACCCCCACATCAACTGAGGATCCTGTAAAACTTGGTGAGGTAGGTGACCACTTGGCGTGTCGCCGAGTGGGTCAGCGAGCGCTACTAATGTCGCCGAATGGGCAAGAACTGGATGGTTTCTTAAAAGGCTAAAGGTTTAAACTTTCAAACTCTTCACTTTTCCTCACTTTAAATCGTCACGAACTCACCCCCGCACCTTAGTTTTTATATTTTTGCAATTTTAAAGTATTTTAGTCATTGATTTGTGTTCGGAGTGGATTGCATTGCAGCCTAGCATTTCAAAAGTATTTTAATCGGCATCTAAGGTTGGTTTTCCGAACCCCCGAATTTATTTTTAGCAATTTTGTACTCATTTGCAATGATCTTATCATAGTGATGGGTGTTGGGCCTCTCTGATCTTAATTGTTTTCGCTTATGCCTGTGAAAATCTTGCCCGTAGTGTTTATATTGTTAAAATCCCGTATTTTTGTGCCTTAAATTTGGTTAAATCTTGTGGGGTTGTGCTTGCATGTTGTTGAGTCTAGCAGGGAGAAGTCTTAATATCCCAAAGATATGGTAAATACCAATATTTTTATGCCACCCCGGAAAAGAGCACGGGATATCACAATAAATGAAGGGGGGGTCAAATCCTCCCAAGAAGGGAAAGTAAAAACCTCCACCTGGAAATAAAGGCAAGGGCAAGAGGCCCACTTCTGACAGGAAGATCACTATCAGAGATCCTAATGTTCCTTCGTGGGCCCGGGGATTCTATGCAGCTGTGCAGGCCTTTTTGGCGGATACACCCTTGGCAGCTCCTAGTGGGTCTGGTACTGCCATTTCTTATGAGGCGACTCTGGGTACTGAGACCTAGGACTAGAGTGATGTATCGGGCATTGATTCCCACACAGATAGAGAGACTGTGTTGACATGACCCCCTCTTAACCTCCCTCTCTGTCTTACATTATTTCACTTTTGTATATATTTGTTTGCATTTGAGGAAAAATGTTTTATTTGTGGTGGGGTGAGGCCCACCTTTTGTGATTTTGTGACTCTCTGTTTTGTTTATATATTTGGGTCGTTATGCTTACAATTGTGTTTTGCACTACTTTTAGTGATTGTTTGAGCTTGTGGCTCCTTATGTTTTAATTGTAAATGATTTTTGACCTTTCCAAAAATTTCGCCCACTCTTGTATGTACTTGAATATGGCTGTTCTTTAGCAAATTTGAGTCTCGGTTTTGATCAATACCGATGACTTGAATAGTTCTCGCAATCGAACAAACATGAATGTGCGGCTACGATGAGACAAAATGAAGTTGCATAGACAATATGTGAACTCTTTGCATCTCATTGTGATAGCCATGTATCAAATTGATTCTCTTGCGATGAATGTTGTACAATAACGAAAGTGTAGAGTTTTGTTTAACTTTAGTGTCGATGCCTTGTGTGATGAACTTACTTTGAACCATGCATGATAACACCTAGAATTTTCCCTGTTGGTCTGGTCGACTTAGTAAGGCTATCTCTTGATATGATCTTAGGCAACTTCGAAGAGTGTGAGCCAATTGACATATACCTCTTTTGTGACCTACCTTGTGAGTGTGCGAACCTCTTTTTAACACCCCTTGAGCCTTATCTTTCTTTAGAAGAAACTTGATGAAAACTAGACCTCTCTTAATCCACTACCTATAATTCTCTTTATTTGTGGTTGATTGAATAGCCAACATAGGCCAAAAGCCTAAGTTGGGGGTATGGTGAAAAGATAAGGGCAAGTCAAGAAGTTCAAGGAAAGCCTCCTTTAACCCATGATGTTGAGAAAAATGGAACCCCTCCATACAAAAAAACACGAGAAGAGAAAAAGAGAAGAAAAGAAGAAAATAATGAAAAAGAAAAGTTGTGGAATAAAATACAAAAGAAATGGGGTTCCCGAACAATCCATGGAAAGTGAATAATAAGATGACTTATGAGCACTAAAGAAAATGATGAAGGAAGAGGAAATAAAGTATTGTGAGCACCACATTTCATGAGGATGAAAATCACTGAGCCTAAATTACCTTACCTTTGCACTCAACCCTGTTACAAGCCTTGAAAAGACCTTTTTGATCTTGAGTGAGCTGAAACAAATGTTGATTGGAAAATATGGGCAAACCTATGGGTGAAAGAATGCATTCTATTCTTCTTTTTTAGTGTGAGCGTTGCATTTGATTCCGAAGCTTTAAATGATTAAACCTTTGTGTGTGAATATGGAATCATCCTTTGTGTGAGGGCATTCAAATACTTTTGTTGAGCTTGAGCTTGCATTTGAAGCAAGTATTGCGAGCTTGAGAGTCTTTGGTAATGGTGTGTCACAACTTGAATCTTTGGGTAGATAATTGATCTTTCATGAGTAAATTGAGTCTTGTTGTGCACATTCATGTTCAAGTCTTGTGTAGCACTGTTGAGACATCTTTTTTGAACTGCTGAACTTGAGTTTTACTTGAGGACAAGCAAAATTTTAAGTTTGGGGTGTTGATGAGTCCACAAATTGGACTCATTTAGGACTATATTTTGATAGAATTAGTGTCCTCAAATGCATATTTTATCTCAATATCTGATGAAAACCCTTAAGTTTTAGGTATTTGGAGTTTGAGGAAAAGCATGGACACTACTTGGAAAGAAGAAATAAGGCGGTAGAAAAGAACGAAGAAATGAAGGCCTAGAGATCGCCAAGCCCAGTTGGCGAGTCGCCGATCGGCCTGGAGATCGCCTTTTGTTCCAGTGTGTTGAGCCCTGAAGGGAAATATCAAGTTGGGGATGAAATGGAGCAGTCGGCGTGTTGCCGAGTAGTTCCGCGAAGCAGTACTATATCACCCAGTGAGTCGAAGCACGAAGATGCTGAAGGCTAAAATAAAAAGCCAATGAAATCGACCAAAAAGTGGATCGCCGAGTGTATCGGCGATCCTGATTAACTGCACCGAGTGATCCTCTGCAACACAAATTTTCAAACACTATAAATACTTCTTTAAATTGTTAACTTAGTATCAAGTCATAGACAATTATTAATCAGACTTAGAATATTTTTCAGTTTCATGTTTTAGAGGGTTTTGAAGACTTTGTTCTAAGACCTTGAAGATTCAAAGGGTTTCAACTCCAAGAAATTGGATGTCGGTATCGAAGATTCTTCACTCTTGACATGTTTGAAGACTTAATTCTTCATACCCTGTTGATGGAAACTGATATTGGTATTGATTTTCACCTCTTTTACATGTCTAGCTAAAACCCCAATTCTTGGGGTGTGATTTTGTGAATATGAGTTAGATTATCTGTTGGGTCTTGCTTGTTGATGGTTTATTTGTTGTTTAAATGTGATTTAGTTTAGTAGTTGTGTATGCACTTAATGGTATTGTAGTTGCAAATACGATTTCATCTTAGTGTTTTTGGCTTGCTCGAGAGAGAGGTCGTAATACTAAGACTACTAAATTGATAGCCTTTATTGGGTCGACATCGGTTCAGCTCGAGAGAGTGAATCATAGTCCTTTTCCTACACATTCAGCTCAAGAGAGTGAATCCTAGTCCTTTTCCTACACATTCAGCTCGAGAGAGTGAATGGGCTAAGGCGGAGGCTGTTCTTAATGCGGCAACTCAGTGTTCGAGAGAAACCGAGTTGATTCGGGGTAAGTTGCTTGAGAGAGAATTTACCCCCACTATAGTCTAGCCTAGTCACAAATGTTCAACAATATACCATCAAAAGCATGTACTCGATTGTCTATTTTAGCCCGTATTCCTATCACATCCCAACAATCCCGACTACCTATCTCGTTTCCTTATATTTTTGCTATTTTTAGTTGTTAATTAGTACAAACCCCCATTGATAATTGACGCTTGCATCAACCTATTAGATTTAATATGTTTTTAATCGTTAATATCTATAGCTATGACTAATTAGAACTAAATTTTATTTTTCTATTAATTCTCAAAACCACTCCCTGTGGGAACGATCCCAACCCTTGGTTGGGTTATATCACTACACGCGATCATATGGCACTTGAATCGGGGAGTGGTGTTAGTTGAGAATTTTTAGTTAAGTTGAATTTTGTTCTTGTTAATTATAGTTGAACTTACTTAATTTTTAGTTTTGGTTTTTGTGTTGCTGTTTTAAACAGAAAAATTGAGCATATCTGCTAGCAACGGTGATCCAATAGACCACCCTCCTCTGAAAATGATGATGCTAAGGGATAACATCCTAAGTTTCAATAAATTGGAGGGTGAGTCAGTTTATGAGTTGTGGCAAAGGTTTAAGGCTCTCTTGCATCAGTGTCCGACTCATGGAATTCCAGATAAGATGCTTTTGGAATGTCTCTACCTAGAGCCGGAAGAGGGGTTGCCTTATGAAAGTGAGGCAAACCCCACTAATGGAACTTAAGTGGGCACTTGCGTCATGCCACGACATTAACTTAGGCGCACCTTGGGAGGCAACCCAAGACCCCTTATCACTTTATTTTTGCTTTAAGAAATAATGGTGTGTAGTTTGTGTAGGTCGAAGTGGGAAAGTTGTTGAAAAGTGCAAATTGGTGTGCAAAAGGTCCAGTCGGCGCATCGCCGAAGAGGTCGGCGACCCCGACCCAGACCTTCGTTGGACTCAAGACAATTTTACATTGGAGTTTGTAAAAGTCAGCGAGCCCAATAAATTATTGGCGAATCACCGACCAAGTCGGCGATCCCGATCTAATCCGCTGTTTGGACCCCCACATCAATTGAGGATCCTGTAAAACTCGGCGAGGTAAGTGACCACTTGGCGTATCGCCAAGTGGGTCGGCGAGCATGACTTATGTTGCCGAATGGGTGAGAACTGAATGATTTCTTAAAAGGCCAAAGGTTTAAACTTTCAAACTCTTCACCTTTCCTCACTTTCAATCGTCACAAACTCACAACCACACCTTAGTTTCTATATTTTTGCAATTTTAAAGTATTTTAGTCGTTGATTTGTGTTCGCAGTGGATTACATTGCCGCCTAGCATTTCAAAAGTATTTTAATCGGCATCTAAGGTTGGTTTTCCGAACCCCGAATTTATTTTTAGCAATTTTGTACTCATTTGCAATGATTTTATATTAGTGATGTGTGTTGGGTATCTCTGATCTTAATTGTTTTTGCTTATGCCTGTGAAAATCTTGCCCGTAGTGTTTATATTGTTAAAATCCCGTATTTTTGTGCCTTAAAATTGGTTAAATTTTGTGGGGTTGTGCTTGCATGTTGTTGAGTCTAGCAGGGAGAAGTCTGAATATCCCGAAGATATGGTAAAGACCAATATTGTCATGCCACCCCGAAAAAGAGCACGGGATATCACAATAAATGAAGGGGGTCAAATCCTCCCAAGAAGGGAAGACAAGAACTTCCACCTGGAAATAAAGGCAAGGGCAAGAGGCCCACTTCTGACTGGCGTTACTCCCATTTACACTTATTTCTTCACGTGTTTTAGAGCAGCAAATAAGAACACAAATAAGATAATTCAACTACAATAACATTAGTTCACGAATATACTTCAATAAGAGAATTCTAAACACCACTCCTCAGAAGTGGCGCCATTTTTTTTATTACGCTCAACTACATTTCATCCAATTCTAAGTGTAGGCAGTTGCTAACAAGTATAAACACAACTAAGAGTTGGGGTAGATTCCATAGGGAGTGATACGGTAAAGAACTCAATTACGAAGTAAAAATGTGCCCTAATCATTTGTAAAAGTAAAGGTTTGGCAGAATTAAAACAAATCAAAAAGTTTCAATGATTAATATCAAATGAGGGAATTTGGTAACCAATTTAAGACAAATATTACTTAAAACGTGAACTAAACAAGTAGAGATTGGACCTGAGGAGTGTGCTCAGTCGAATGCTAATTTGGCGTAATGGGTGATTACTAGTTACTTAAAGTTGTTGAATCTCAATGGGTAGGCTAGGTTTTGAATACAATAGTCATTTCTCAATCAACTATTGCGCTTCAAGTGAGTTCTTTCGAACCTCAACAAGCATAACACAACCAAACAACTCAATTCCTTAATTAATCCACTCTTTCAAGCTGGATTTGTAAAGACGCAATCAAACCCAATATTTCAAGCTAGATTTCAAAGATGCAATCAATACAACTATTGATCAATCATTCTACTTCATTACATCTTCCTGAAGCAAGCATAGAGAACTAAGCTACAATTGCATTTGCAATTGGAATTCCTCAGTGAAAACATGAACAATTATTTGTACCCACTTCAAAACAACATTAAAATCAGCAACTAACAACACCCATTATCTAATTAACACATTCAACTACATAATCACACCCCTAAGGTAAGGGGTTTTAGCTAACCATAGGGAAAAGCAAAAAATCGTTACCAACAAAGTTTTTCATCTGATTTATTAACGATCTGCAATCCCCAAATATTGAAATCAAAGCTAAAATCTTACGATCTTCGAATCTAAATTCCGAACTCTACTAAAAATGTAAAGACAATACTCTAGAATGTAAAAACTCTCAAAAAGCCTAGAAGTAAACATTGTGGGAACTCTTTTTCTTCTTTTAAAAATTGCATATATACGTTTCCAAAATTTCAGCACGGAGTTAACTCGGCGAAGTAAGTCGTGATCGCTGACGAGTTCGGCGATCCACTGAGTTGCTATTTTTCTCGCATTTTAGTTTTGCTCCTTCGTCAAATTATTATGGAACTTCTGACGATCTTGATCACTATCGCCGATCCATTCGGCGAGTCGCCAAATTTCCCATTAGCTCGCCAAGTTGGTTTTGTCGGTGGGATATTTTTCTGGAATTTTAGGTGAGCTGGAATCCCACTCGGCGATTCTCCGAGTGGCTTTGGCGAGCTCAGACTTTTCTTTTCTTCAACTTTTCGCTCTTTTTGCATTATAATGTTCTTGCCTCACTCTTAAGCCTTCATTGCTGCATATCAACATATTAACATCAATTATGAGCGTAAAATAGGCAGTGAGACACTAAATCCTTGAATTATAAGCCCTAAATGAGTCGAAATCCCCGACTCATCACTAGTGTACAAATAAGTTTCATTCAATTTAAAAAATATTTTGTCTTATGAGACAGATTAATATAATTCATTTTATGAGAGATAATACTAATAATAGTGCACACATTAATATACCATAAAAGATAAATGTTTATCAAACTCAATGATAGGAGAGTTACAAACAAATATATTAAATATTTATCTCTAAACCAGTTAGCAACGGAAAATAATTCTTTCTAACATAAGTTACATGTACAATGCATTCTTTGAATTAATATCTTATTTCTACCAAAAGAAAATCTTAAGTAGTACTAAGTGGGTCTGTAAAATCTATTGAAAATTTGAGATATAATACATTAAATAGATCATAATATGTCGAATAATCCTAAATAACAAAATTCAGGGCTCAGTTATATATACAAATATATCCATGTATGTTGAATAGCCAATCAATGGGATTGGAGAACTACTCATGCAATACATATGTACAATGAGATATTATTCACTCCATAAACTTATACAGACATAACTTAGATGTATAGCCTACTGTTAGCATAAGTCAAGTGAAAATCACTCTAGTTACATTGATCCGATCATATATTACTCAGTTTTGAAGAGTTAATACACATGATCAAAATAAGACAATTAAATACATAGTGACTTATATTAATTTTATCCGATATGGAGGAAGGTCTAAGCCAACAGATGAAACTAATAATTCATTACTATTTAATCAAATATGACCAAAAAACTCACATAGTGATTCAAAAAAAAATTCTTACTCGGTCGTTCTTATGAATCTACCAAATTTTAGATCAATCAGAGTCACTTTTTTTAATACCAAAACTATGATCAATTTTGTGAAAATGTTTTTTGGCCAAAATAGAACTTAAAATCTTTCGTTCAGTAATTCTTATCAAATATAGTCATTTGCCTAATAGATACACGAATCAAGAATAACAAATAAAATATTAAAAACTATTTATATTATCTGAGTCCTATTTTCGAAAAATCATCATGTTTATGTATTCATTGGATATTAAAATATCAAAACACCCTCATAGATATCCATGTATGTTGAACAATGAATTTTGATGAAAAATAACTACTCCTGCAACATACATATGTGGTGTCAGATATTCACTTCAACAAATTTAGAACAAATGCTAACTTAGATGGATAATATATGTTTATTTAAGCCAAGTGAATATTAATATTACTAGATCCATTGATCCAATCATATATTACTCAGATAGGGAAAGTCAATACATATTATCAAAACTAGATACCAAGATTAAGTCTAGTGACGTGTATTAATTTCATCCGATTTGAAAGGTCTAAAGTCAGCACATGAACTTAATACTTCACTAAAATTTAGTCATTAAGACCATAGAGAACAAACTCTATTACCACTATATCATATTCGAGTATTTCTTTTCATTAAATTTAATTTACAAGATACAAAAATATCAAAAAAATAATCAACTAAACGACCTCAAATTTCCAAACTACTTCATAGCTATGAATATTTTTAATTTGATCGTTTCTAATGAGCTTACCAAATTTCAAGTCAATCAGAGTTAAAAAAGAATAATTATCTCCAAAGCTATGATCAAATTCAGATTCAAACGATTTAAGGAAAAATAATCAGATCTATATCCTTATTATATATCATTTAATATTAACTCATCACGTGTAATCATGTACCACATTTAACATAAATAAAATCAATGTAAGGATTATATTCGTACTAAAGCACATTTTAATTCTAAAGAACGACTTTAAAATCATTTTAACGGCCTCAAAAAAATTATAACCACGTAGCAATGAGTACTTCTTACTAGGCCGTTACCAATGGACTTACCAAATTTCAGGTCAATTGGAGTCTATAAAAATCGTTATTTCCAAAGCTACGACCAAATTCAAATTCAAGTGATTTAAGCATCTTTAGGAATTAAAACAATTTGATCTACATTCTTATCACATATTAATTCATATTAAATTACCATGTATACTCATGTTCCCAATTTAACATAACATAACTGACATAAAGAATGATCTTATAATATTATTTATTTTTTAATCTGGCAAACTACCTTAAAACGATCTAAATGATTTTAAATGGAACCATCAAATTAAAGTCAACCAGAGATTAAAAAAATCATGACCACCTAAACTATAACAAAAATTCAAAAAGTAACCGTTTTAGGCATAGATGAAGATAAAAAAACTTGATTCATATTTTCATTCTCTTTTAATAATTATCTCATGAGCACAAGGTATGTGTTGTGTATGTCCTTTGGCTAAGATACACAATACCTTTTTGTATAAAATTGTCCTCTCGATTAATTCATCTGAGAATTCAAGATATTACATTTCTATCTTTCAAATCGGTGAAAACTTTTAATATCTCTTCTCATGAATTAATTAAGAGTTACTAGTATCTAAAGGTAAATTTTCATTCGAGTAAAAAAACCTTTACTAGTATACATTTATGCATGACAATTTATACATTATGCATTGAGGATATTATAATGACTAAAATAAATAGACCATCTTTTGTAAATCTTATTTATTAATCATAATTCTCAATTCATATATTATAATAATCTCACATATATAAAGCTTTAATAAAAAAATTTAATGATTCCAAATAAATAGACCATTTTGATAATTCTATTTATTTATCATAAATTATTAATTTATATAAATTAATGTGAAATAATACAAAGCTCATGCAATTATTCAACCAAGAGAAAAAAAATGCTAAAACATTTATGATTCCTATTGTTAAACCAATCACAAAAACATATAATAGAACCATCAAAATAATGTATTTATGCTCCTCTAACACGTGAACTTAAAAAATACAGGATAATAGATTGAAAAACGGAAATTGAAAAAATAAAACAAGAAGCAAAAAAGAAAGTACAACAATTAGAAGAAGTAAAAAATACTAAAATAATAGAACTAGAAAAAGAACTAGAAATATTAAAATAAATGTATGAAATTAAACAAAAAGAAAAAGAACAAAAAATAAAATTAGCAAATGAGATAAATAAATTTAAAGAAAAATTGCAATTAGAAGAAGAACTAGAAGAAAAAGAAGAAAATAACCAAGATAAT
>JAJOOO010029223.1:0-17613 GCA_029582685.1 Solanum piurae
CATGAATAAACCTAGAATTTGCCCCGTTAGTCTGATTGATTTAGAAAGGTGTGCTCTTGAGATGATCTTAGGAAACTTTAAAGAGTGTGAGCCAAATTTGACATAGACCTCTTTTGTAGCCTACCCGTGAGCGTGTGAAACTCTTTTAAACACCCCTTGAGCCTTAACTTTCTTTGGAAGAAACTTGATGAACCTTAAACCTTACTTGGCCCACCACCTATAAAGGAACAAAAAGGCTGAAAAGAACAAGAAAATGAAGGCCTGAGGATTGCCGAGTCCACTTGGGAAATCGCGGAAGGGTCTCACTTCGCCTTTTGTTCCAGTGTGCTGAGCCTTGAAGGAACGGATCAAGTTGGCGAAAAAAAGGAGTAGTCGGCGCATCGCCGAGAAGGTCTGCGAAGCATTACTATGTCGCCCAATGACCCAGAGCACGACAATGCCGAAGGATGGTGCAAGACGATGATGAACTACACCAAAGGGCGAATCGCCGAGTGGATCGTCCATTCCGACTAATGTCGCCGAGTTATCCACCGCAACACAGATTTCTGAAAACTATAAATACTCGTTGAGAGTTATAGCTTCGTATCATATTTTTATTAGGAGATTTTAGTATCATATTTTTATTATCAGATTTAGTACTATTTTTTCTTTATTCTCAAGTTTGTAAGGGTTTGAAGACTTGAAGAAGAAAAGGGTTTCACCGCTTTCAATTTGGAAGTGGGTCTCTTGGATTGTTCTTTCTTTACTCAAATCAAAACTTATTTCTCTATACCCATCTGATTTCAATATCATTGAAGGTATAAATTTCTGTGTGGCTAAAAACCCCCATTCTTGGGGTGTGATTTAGCAAATATGTGTTGATAATATTGTTGGGTCTTGCTTGCTGATAGATTAGATGTATTTTAATGGTGATTTCACCTAGTGGTTGTGGTTTAATTTAATGGATTTGTAGTTGAAAATACAAAGCCACCCATGTATTTTCGGCTTGGCTGAGAAGGAGGCTGCGAAACCAAGACCACTAGACTGATGGCCTAAGGAGTGGGTCGACATGAGGTTCAGCCCGAGAGGGTGAGCCCTAGTCCCATATCCTAACACTCAGCTCGAGATAGTAAGGCGTAGGCTGGTCTTAATGCGGCAAATGGGTGTCCGAGAGAAATACATTTGAAACGGGGTAAGTTGCCCGAGAGGGAACTTATTTCCACTTAAAGTTTAGCCTAGTCACTATTATCTTGAAAATTTCCTAACGAAAGCATGTACCTAACCATTTATCTCAACTTGTATTGCGGTCACACCCCAAGAACTCTTCCTCATACTTGATTTCTTTGTTATTTTTGTTGTTTTTACTTATTAGTGACAAAACCCCCATTGTTATTTGACACTTTTGTGTCCCCCTTTAATTTATAATGTTTTTAATCGTTAATGTCTTTAGATATGACTAGTTAGAGCTAAATTTTCTTATTCTATTAATTCTCAAAACCGCTCCCTTGGGAGACGACCCCAACCCTTTGTTGGGTTACTATACTACCACACGATCGTAGACACTCATACTGGAAGTTGTGTTGTTGATTACGTGAATAGAAATTCTAAACATCAGTAAGCCACTTCAATTTGACTTGCTTATAGAAGCATTTCCCAACCCTTATTTCCTTGTGTAATTTTGTTATATTCATCAATAACTTTCTGCAATTTGTCAGTGACCATATCCAAATAGTTTTGTAAGTCATTACAATTTGAACAATTAAAAGGCCTTACCTCACTTGATTCCCTTAGTTCCATGAAACATATGTTGGCAGTTTCATTAGGATCATCTTCATATGTTTCTCCTTGACTCCATGCTTTGAGACGGTTTGTTTCTTCTTTTTCGTTCTGGACAATTTTGTTTGATATGTCCTGGCCATCCACAGTAGTAGCACCAATCATCATTCTTTTAATATTCTTTGTTCTTAAATTCTTGTTGAGGCCTTTGCCTTCTTTGTTTGAGCATTTTTCTAACTCCTCGGTTTATGAAGGGCATTCCTTCACTTTGATTTTCATCGACTTCTTTCTCGATTTCAAATGTCCCAGCTGTAAAGGAGACAATTTTCTTTTTTTATCATCTTTGTTGTATTTGTTAATATGATTTTGTTCATAGGCCATCAGATTTCCACGAAGTTCATCGTAGGTCATTTGTTGCAGATCTTCATCTTCAAGAATATCAAATTTAGTTTCCTAAGCCTTGTGGAGACTTTTGATAAGTTTTCTAACTTGTAATCCTTTAGAGTACACCATTCCCAGAGATTTGAGTTCACAAATTATTTTGCTAAATCTTGAGAACATGTCTTCTACATTTTCATTTTCCACCATTTTGAATAATTCTTATTCATTTATCAATGAGCTGATCCAAGCCTATCTTACTTTTGTGGTTCCTTCATAAGATACTTCGAGTTTATCCCACGTTTCTTTTGCAGTTTCACATGTTGATATCTTGTCGTATTCTGCTCCACTACGTGCACAGTATAACAAGCTTATAGCTCTAGAATTAGTTTGAATTACCTCTTGTTGTTTCTTTGTGATGTCAAAAGATTCTGGATCAAAAGGTTTGTCAGTTACATCTTTTCCTGTGAGTCCGGGAATAGGCTTTGGATCCTTCTTGATAACAATCCATGTTTGGAGATCGTTTGAGAAAACAAAGATTCTAAATATATCTTTCCAGTGAGAGTAGTGTTGGCCATTGAAGTACGCAGGTTGACTTGAGGAGTGTCCATCATAAACAAGAGCACTAGGAATTTAATAGTTTGCCATAGATCTTTGATCACGTGTGGTTAAACACTTTATAAGTGAGACTTGCTCTAATACCAATTAAAATTCAAGAGAGGGTGAATTAAAAATTCCTTCAGTCAACTTTATGTGTGGGAAAGTCGACACACCTGCAGATTAGTATAACAGTATAAGGTACGAGTAAATGCAGTAAGTAAAAGACTCGAAGAGTATTTATATTGTTTCGAAACACTGATATGGTGCCAACTTCCATTCCCCTTGGGTTACAAGAATTTCCTTAAGATCTTGTTGAGAACTTGGGTGTTACAAAGTGTTACAAATTAGAGTCCTGTCTGATATGAAAATCAGATCTTCTACTTTAACACAACCTTTACTTGTATAACCTACACTCAAATCCTTTTTTTCTCTTATCTTGTTTCAATTGTATACTCACGAGAATACAATGTCTTTATGAAAGACAATAGAAGATAATATTACAAGTTCAAGTGAAGTGCGTACTTCACAAGTAAGGCTAGGAGAGGATTATATAGTGTTTAAGGTCTGCTATTTTTAAGGAATAACCCAAGGGTATTTCATATCAAGGATCTTAGTTGAGTCCTTGATTTCGGTTGATTGATTCATGTCCATATTAGTTATGTGCATGAGCAAAGCGATTCCTTCCTTCTTTGGAGATCTTCTTGTAATCTTGATTCTCTTCCTTCTCTTGAAGATCTTCATGTGATCTTTCTACTTTGATGATTTGATTATCTATCTTCCAGATCCTAGTCAGACGCTAGGATTGTGGTGACCTTGACTTTGTATCCCCGGAATGGTGGTTTACCTTTCTTGTGTTGCTTCAGTAAGTCCTTATTGATTTCTTTCTGGTAGTACTTTGACATCCTTTCTCTTTGAATTACTTGCCTGTGATTTATAAGCATATGGGATGAGTATTTCATTATCAAAAGTTATCGATTATATGAGCCTATCAACAGGGTCATTGTACAACCTATCATATACAATATTCCAAGCTTTAGCTTCCCGACAGGGACTCACAGTCCATATATCAATCGCATGATCTCAAATCTCATCAATTTGCCACCTAGCTCGTGTTTAAGGATATAAGTAAGGTGTCAAACTTTCTTTCTCAAAATTAGTATTTCTCCACTTTCTCATATTCTCATGAATGATGAAATGCTAAATGAGGATGAATGCATCACAACACATACAACACAAAGGCTTAATCAATTCATTAAAGATTTATATAGCATAAAGTTCCCAAACTCAACAAGTCGTGAAACATAGTGGATGAATCCATTTAAAATCAGTCTTTATCATTTAAGAAAAAACATTTCTTTCATTTTAATATATTTCAAAACTCAATTCAATCCCCTAAATTGGGAATCTTAATGATAAATATAAGGATATGTCACACAGCCTCTAACTCGGGCAATTACGTAAATATCACATGTTCTTAGCAACAGTTATAACTATCACACAAGCCTCCACACAGGCTAAGCATCACAAATAGGCATCATACGAACCAAACAATAAGGTCAATACTTTCCAACCTCTAAAATTCATACTATAATTCATTTAACAATTGAATTCCTAAGAAAGATCACATACTCATATCAGTCTAAAAGAGGGAAAACCAAACCTACCTAGAAGGCCAAAACTTCACTCGAACAACTCTAACGGAGGACTTTCTCAACCACACGATCACCAAAATGATCCCCAACTATCAAGAATGGATATAATCAAAAGGAGTTCAATGATACCTATATTGATGCGATTAGGAACTGGAGGTTAAATAGTCAAAAATTTACTTTATAAATCAAAAAGGTAAAATCAGATTTTTAGTTAAAAATCAAGTTTTACAAATCTTTAACTTGATGCTCTGATACCAAGTTTGTCACACCCCGAGGCTACACCCTAGACACAACACAGGACCTAGGATCACGAGTGACCCCAAGCTAACCTTGAGTCGAGCATATCACAAGCATACTAAAATATAACTAAGTAATCGGAAGCATAACTGTGAAGTGAGTCACAACTAAAAGAACTTCAAGTGAGAATATAACTAAATATCAATGGGGAACAACCCAAAACAACTGAATACTGACTCTATATCTGAAAGCCTCTAATACTGATGAGATGTTGGTACAAGTCCCCAGCTAACTCTAAAAATACTAAAAGACCGATAATAATCTAACTTAACCAAAAGCATAAGTAAACATCCTCGAACTATAGGGACTCACCAGTGAAGTTGCTAAATATGGACTGGAAGCTGAACTAAGCGTGATGTGGATGCTAAGCGCATGAACCTGCATCATACAACAATGTAGCGCAAAAGTATGCGTCAGTACTTTAAATGTACCGAGCATGTAGGATATAGACACTAAGTTGAAAAATATAAAATGAACATAGAAATAGGTTGTATTGAAGTATAACTAAAAACTGAGGTAGATGTAATGACCAAATATTAATCATGAATATAACATGTTGAACTGAATACTGTAGTGAATGTTGATAATATGGTCAATGCAATAAGAGTATGACTATGGGAGCTACTATTAACCGACATAAACCACGTGAGCTAAACATGGAGTCTGATGTATATGCCCCATCGAGAGGATCCAATATACCTTGTCAGGGGTATAGAGGCATGATTGTGGCATGATCACTAAAAACTAATTCCCAACAAAAGGGACTTCTGAACCTACGTTGGCATGTAGTTTTGGGACTTTGAGGGTATGATGAACCCTAGTCCAACTCGTTGCTAAGTCTACTCCCAACTGAATATGTATAGCTAAAATGAACTGAAATACTGAGTAGATCAAGATACTAACATACTATTTGAGAATGCGACATAAATATATTGAAATATATGGCATTCGAATTATGAAGCATGATATTCTGACGAAACTGACTAGCAAGTATAATTCATGAAGTACTACTAATTAATACAAGCTAAGGTTCTGAGTTCTATACATGGGACTATGAAAATTTTCCAAGAAACATGTTATTTAGATTGTGGCAACTATAGCAGCTAAAATCACAATGAATCTCCAAGGTTTTTGGAAACCCTAGGTCTGAACAATTTATGAGAAATTGAAGAACTGACTGAATTATAGGGACCTATTGGGTGAAAGGAACCCACTAGTGAAATCCCACATACCTGGTGGCGAAAACTACGTAAAACTCCTTTGGATTTTAGGGCTAAACTTGAATAAGACCTCTGCTTGTTCTTGGGAGAACTACCGCCTCTTTTCTTTTCTTTTCGTTCTAAGTTCTGATGATTTTAGGAGAATGAGGGTTCTAAGTAGTTTATGTCTATATTATTAGGCTTAGACTATGTATAGCGACGTAGTTTAGGAATCGAATGACATAGTTTAAGTGCCCAATGCATAGGGGAAAATACCAATACGACCCTGACTTAAAAGCTGACAAAGAGACTTTGAGGGTAGACAGGCCATCTAGAGCATCACAACCCATTTAGTGGGTCGTGGTGCTTGCCCTACCCGTCAGGGCTTTACTAAAACAAACATAACTTTTTACTCCAGGGTCGGAATAAGGCAAACTAAGTGGCGTTGGAAAGAGAATTCCATTATATTTAATTTAATAGGTAATGGATCACTTAATTCATTTTATGCTGAAATATATGATCATTTCAAGTTGATCCAAACCTCAAAGTCTGGCAAACCCCTTTCACGTGCCACTTCACGGTTCGTGTGAAGCTCTACGGGCCGTTTAGGTGACTGTGGTTCTTCACAGATGCTTGGGTATACTGGGCCTCTTCTCATGGGCAACTCTATGGCCCGTGTGAAGTTCCATGGCTCGTCTAAGGGTCTGTGGTCCTTCACAGTGCCTTGGGTGGTCATGTGTCCCTTTCATGGGCCACTTAACGGCCCGTGCTAAGCTCCACGGACCATCTAGTTGTCCATTGTCTTTCATCTTTTTTAGGGTGCACACCCACAAGTAGTGTGATGAGTCGTGGTCCTCTTCTCGGCCCATGGACCCCTCCGTTGTTTGCCTTTCTCTTTTGTTCAATCTTAGTTTAGATATTTGAGGTGTTACAGGGAGGAACTTCGCCACATGAACTTGTTCCTCGTTATTTATTGGAGTTATTGGAAAATTATAGGCTCCTTAATCGTATATGACTTTGATTCGATCAAATATCAAGTTTTGTACGGGGTTGTGTGCTTATTTTTAGTCAAACTGAAGATTTACACTTACTGAAATAGAACACCTAGTACTATGTTACTCAGTTGGAGATTCATTTGATTTGCAAGAATGTGTTGATGCAGACATACCCATAAGGACTTGGATAGGAAGAACTTGAGAAAATCATCTAGAGCTTGGTCTTGTAAAAAAACTAACATGATTTCCTTAATGATAGTCTAGCAGACTAATAATTGTATATGTGATGGATTATACAATGAATATCTTCTAACTCAATATTGTACTATTACATGTACACACTCCAAACACATCTCGAACAATGTTTAGAAGGTCTGGAGATATTATCTCTACTCTCTTAGTAACTACATCAAACAAATTATTGAGGAAGACACAAAGGGGAAACCTGATTTCTCTGTGATACTCAAGTATGTACCATCATTTTCAATACATGTATTTCATGAGTATGTGTCAAACATAAGCACTAGTGAACCTGGTCCACCCTCCAAATCCAATTCTTTTAAAAAATCACCAAGAGACCTCTCTTTGACAATGACCATCCTTCAATCCCAAGCTACTCAAATGATGCAGACTTCAATCTTGAAGCCACCCTCACCTAATTTAGGAGGAACCTAGTCCTAGCTCTCACATTTGACCAAACTCACAAATTCCAAATTGAAATTCCATTTATTCCAAGTGTATAACCAGTTATCTCTCACAGGAACAATTCTCTTAGAAACAAACCACTACCAATGCCTTTATTATTGATAAGCCCATCTCTATTGCATCAAAATTTGATGGATCTCTTACCTATAGTTGGTATTCCTTCAATAATTGAGGGTGAAGCGTCATCAAGAAAAGGCTATCTAACAAAAGGACCATGGAAGAGTGAAAATTTTATGAAGTTGGACCAGAGTTAAAAAATCTGAAATTTTGATGCAGCTGAACCAAGTTCATAGAAAGAGAAATCCTTAACTTAATTGTTGTTGGTCCTAATGCTTCTAAATGCTCACTTAGTCTCCTTGGAACTGAAGATTCACGGCTGATGATGAACCTCATGACTTCTCTTGATGAAATATCATTTTTTTAAGAAAACTGATGATAATGAAGGAGAAGGTGGACAATGGACGTATTGAAAAACTATTAATGGCAATGAACATCCTCTTCCTCCTCATTTTAGTAATCTTCCTCCCAATCCTTATTCTCCATTTTTTTCCAGACTCTTTGATGTGTTTGTGTTTGTCTCATACTCGTGATATCATATGCTTTAGATTTAGGGCTCTAAGGACTTAAATTGGTATATGTTGCTTATTATGTTCTTCATTGAATATCTTGGTTGTGTATAAGATGGCTAATATCCTCTAATTAACTTACCTTATTGTTAGCAGAAGTGTACTATATAGTATTGCCCAAAAAAGAAATAAAAAAATAGTTGAAATAAAGGAGCAAAGAAGGAAAGAAATAAAAGAGTAAAAAAGAAAGAAATAAGGGAAAACTACATAAATTGTTAGGCAAAGTATTTACCAACATTTCACCCAGCCCAATATATTTATCCTAATTGGACCCACGACCCAAAATATTTACGCGACTACCCCCTTGTTCTATTCACTGAACCATTGTTTCTTCATCCTTGATATCATCAGAGTATATATATGTAGGTGTCATATACTATAATGGTATCAAGCAATAATTGAGCAGTCTTTTCACTGAAACACTGCATGTTCCTCTTTGATACCATCAGAGTGTGTGTGTATATATATATACTTATATATATACTACCTTAAAATCATGAACTCCTAAATTGAATGTTAAATTACTATGATACCCCTAATTAAAAATACATCATTTATTTTATTTATTAATTTAATTATTTGTATTATATTAAAAGTAGATACCCTTTCATATTAAAGAGTTGTGACTTTTTTCAAAGGGTTGTGACTTTTCCAAAGGGTTGTGCCTTTTCCGATGAGTTGTGACTTTTGCAAAAGGTTATGACTTTTCCGATGAGCAGTGACTTTTTCGAAAAGTTGTAACTTTTCTGATAAGGCACAATTAACACCTATTCAAGCTACTATTTGTTAGCTATAAATAGAGGGGCTTCCTCTCACTTTTTAACTGCGATTTTTTTTAAAGTTTTCTACTCTTCTTCTTAAATTATCACAGAGTTATTTGCAATAGTTGATTAAGTTTAAAGTTCAACAAAATTCGAGGTGCCACATAAGAAAGAGTTGGTGAAAAAATTGTACCAAATCATTCATAAATTCACACTCGTATTTTTTCTTACGATTTTCATGAGTTAACAGTGATGAAAAGTTGTGAGAAAGACAATAATAATAAACAACTATGAAAATAGTCACATGATTTTGGTAAGATATTTCTTCTTTGTTTTTTTTAATTACTTTTTACGCTCCAATGAAGGAGTTTCTTTCTAATTTTTCTAAAACAACGGGCATCAATGTAGTCTATTGAATCATTAGTTTTGATGTTAATTCACTATTTCAAAAATAGATTTTCTCTTTACTTATAATATGATAATATAGTCATGATAATAATTATTTTTTAATAGATATGTAAGTAAAAATGAACAGAGAAAGTAAAGTGGTGGTGACAAGAGATTTTAATCAAATGGAACACTATAGTGAATATAGCATGATCATATATTTTAGTCTTCCTTCTTCATTGGCTATGTATCGTTCCATATATTTTTTTAATATTTATATTGAGTATGAAATTTTTTAAGTATGAATTTTCTGTTATTTTGTGTTCATTTTAATTTGAGAAAATGGTATGTCACAAGATACACTCCTTGCTAGCTATATAAAGTAGATAAGAACACAGTGTAAAATAATCTTAAATCAAATTAAAGATTCTATAAACAATCCTTTAAATTTTATTCATCTATTAATTTTTATTATTTAAAAAGTTTAATATTTTATATCACGATACAACTTCTATAAGATACTAGATACTTTCATTAGACAACAAGTAAAAGATAGATTGTGTATAAAGATAAAATATTGAAATATTTATGGTAATCTTTAATAGTGTCATGCACATGCTAAATTTTAAGTATGAATATTTAAGAGAAAAATTATACTTAAATGGTGTCCATAATTTATGTTCATAACCTCAAGAGGAAAGACTATTGGTGACATATTTTGTATTGATATTTTTTTTAAATTTTGTTGGTTAGATTTGCTTACAAAATTCAATAAAGTAAAAAATAATACTACTAAAGAAATGTTACTTTCTCCCCATAATTAAACTTTGAATGTCTTTGAAATGTTTCAATGATATCTGGTCATTTTTTCTCAAAATACAACTAACTCTTTGACAATTTGTATTAATCATTTAAAAGCACTTGTCCTATGTTCTTTAAACTATAATTATTTACTATATTTTTTTTTTAATTTAGTAATATTTATTCTATTTTACAACATCGTATACTATATATACATATACACATGCAACGCACGTGCCGTAAAACTAGTATATATATATATATATATATACTAGTATATGGACAACACACGTGTATCCCATATTAATTGGTACACTCAATTTAAAATGAAATACATAAAATTAGAATATGTGTGCCATGAGTTGCACGAAATTATAGAGAAAAAAATTAAAGAAAAGAATGCTTAGAGATGTATAAAAGAAAAATTATCATCCTCAAATGTATAAAAAGAAAAATTTCAAGAAATAAAAACTGGAAAAGAAGATAATAGTTTTTCCTCCATTCGTTCATAGGAAAAAATAAAGGATAAGTAATCATGCGATTATCAAATGTTTACCAAGAGTGGCTAATAACAATTTACAAACATAAATATAGGAGACAACTCGTGAAAAACATATAACTCACACTCATAGACACTATCTTGTTCTAGCAACCTGTCAAAGATAGATAAAAAGTATTGAAATTCATAAGATACTGTAGGCAAAGAAACCAACAAATATTATGAACGAAAAATGATCATGTGATAAATATTTTATTTATTGCATTTTGATTTACATGTCTACTTACATAATAAAAATAGATCAATAAAGATGTAATTACAAATTACAATAAAAAAATTTAAGTATAAATAAACAGTAATCAATTAGTAAGCTTATGAGATACATAAATGGGTGGAGCAAAAGGAATAGCACCTAGGATTGTAGGTGTTCCATCTTACAATCCATACCAAAACTGCTTATAATGATAACACAGGAAAAATTTGATATGGAAACCTGGGTGTCTATGCTAATTCATCTTAGAGATCAACTCATTGATGTGATCCTCGCATTTCAGGGTTGTATCGTCTCTTCTTACCCTGCAAAGCTTTCTCTGGCTTGGTGATAGCAAAGGAAGCTAGTGACCTCCTTGAAGTGTGGACCAGCACTATCAATCTCTCTCACAACGTCTTCTAAGCATATAATGCCATACTGGCCTAGAGTCTGTTCAATGATGTCATTGCTAGCTAGTAACCTTTCTTGTAAATCAGATCCTTTGCGCTTTTCAGATTTGGGTAGCCATATGTGACATAAGGGTCCACATTTTTTAGAATCTCAACTTTTCTTACATTTTTTCCTTTACAAAGACCCCACTGAAGATTTTTCGCAACCGTAAAAAGTATAAAGCCTTCCTTGTTCTTGGATGCATATCACTTTTCCCTCCAATTCATATTACAAATACAAGTTGGAATCTAGCGTAATCAGTTCTCCCTTGATTCTTCCTTTTTCCCCTTTGTTTCATTTAGATAAGGTTCATCTCCTTATCTTTATACTCTCGAATAAACTACTCGGGCTTCTTGATAACAAAACTATCAGATTTGAGAATATGAATTAAATTTACGCTGGCAAGAAACCAAAGCTTTGGAAAATTTGGGTGAAAGAAAGAGATACATTTTTAGAATTAACGGGCTCTTTAACATACTATTTGACTCTTCATTACCCTTCACATATGTTACAACTCTTCGTTACCCAACTCTACAACTTTTCAGCTAATTTTTAGTTGTAAGATGGAAGCATAAAGCAATGAATAAAGACTAATGTCCAAAAAATTAATAGATTACACTAAATGCTTGGCACATACAGGGGATTCAGCCAACTATATATATATATATATAATTAATTAGATATTATAATATAGCATAGAGGTATAATGGTAATCCAACTTTGAGGTTAGGATGTTCTCACTTTTAGTAATACTGTATATGATATATGATGATATGACATGATTATTATGCCTTGACTGAAGAGTTTTGTCTGCAAATGTGTATAAGAATGTTCTTTTCTTTATCCCTTAAGGTTTAGCCATAATGTGTCCCATGAAATAACTATTTCTAATTGGCTTTGTTTATAACCTGATTGATGGCTGATCGATGAGATAAATTCTAGTGACACCATGAATTGGATGCAAGAAGTTTATAATAGCGGGAATAAGCGGGTGACTTTTTTGTAGCATATGTGCTTTTGAAGAATTCTAGTGTCTATAAGGAATGCAGCGGGTTTAAGTTTTGATCATCACTGAGAGTTGTATAGATGTAACCAATCTACCATATATTTTAGTTCTATAACTTGACAACGAAGTTCCAAAAACTGTAGAAGGCATCTCATTTATTATGTGATTAGTAAGCTATTGACGGATGCAAATAAATAAAACAGAAATTTATCGGATCTATCTTCTGAAACAGAGCGGCTCTTGATAAAGAAGAATTTTTTTTTTTTACGTGAGATAACACAAATAACAACATGAAGAATAGAGAGACTGGTGATAAAGAAAAATTAAGCTAGATAAAGAAAAACACAGTAAACAGGAAAAACAGAGCAGTACTTGATAAATAAAGAGGAGAATTTTTTTTTACCTGCAATGATGTATTTGGTTAAGGCACATAAAAGAGAAACAGATTAATGGGACAATGACATGTTGTTGGAGACATTTATATAGATCGGTGAAGCATCTGAAAAGGTTTTGGAATAGCTGATAATAAAAGCAATGGAACTTGACGATGGAACAGGGTAGTCACAGTGATCGAGGGAAGTTGAGCAACAACTCTAAGTTTCTGGAGAATTAAATTAGGGCTCAGTCAGCAAATTAATTTTTTAATAAACTAATATTAAAGTAATATTGTAGGGGGAAAATTGTAAATCAACTTTGGGGTTAAGCTCCTCCCAATTAGTAATACTAGTTTCTGGACCCATGTGTCTAATGCAATATTTTATAAACTCGTTAGGACGATTAAAATTTAATGAAAACATGTGTGTAATGAGTACTAAAATGCAACAATCTCAAATAAATGTTATGATAATATTTTTTTTAATAGAAAAATAAATTAAAGAAGACTAATAGAGAAATATAAAAAAAATAACATACACATCCTTCTTAAGACTTTAATCATAACATTATATAAATGAAAAAAGAAATACAAAATTCATACATAATTTTCCAAGTTTCTGTCGACACCTTCTCTCATATCCAATCAAAATTCAAAAGTCTTCTCCATCGAGTCAAACTAAAGCATGAATCAAATAGAAAAATCACTTTATTTTCATAAAGTGATATATAATCAGACTAAAAAAGTTATATCATATACTTTAGATGTTGATGACTTTACTACTTTAACTATAAAATGAAAAGGATAATTTTGGATGTGAGTTTCATGAAACAAAAAAAATGAATTTATATAGATAAAAATAGAGGAATACCAAAATACATCTTAAAGTTTTAAACTAAATATTTGACGGTTTCAAAGGGACAAAATTGATGAAAGAGAACAACTTAAAGAATATTAAATATATGCAATGAACCTAGCTCCATTAAAATCTGGAAGAGTAAACAATCCGTTGAACACATGAACTCTCCATTTACTCAATGAAATAATTGATTATCACTAATATTTAAACATTTTATTAACTAAATAGTTATAATATTTTAATATAGTGTAAGGGTGAAATGGTATTTCAACTTTTTCTCGTTCCCACTTATATATATATACTCTAATTGTACCAATGTAATGACCTGTTCTCGTCGTTATAAAAATGTTAACGGGGGAAAATTTGGGGCCGAAAAACTTTTCATAGTATTTGGATTTTCCCAACCTAGTCCAGATTTGGACGAAATCGGAGTCTTTAAGGTGTAGGAAAATCTGGTAACAACCGGGTGAGTTAATTATGATTTTGATTACATGAGTAGTTAGATAACTCGTTAAAGAACCCATATGACTTTACGGAATTGAATTCAGATGAGTAGAACTCCCAGAATCGATCTTAGCGTAAAGGATATTTTCTGATCCTCGTTGGTTAGAGGTGTGTTGTGAAATGGGGGTCTTGGAATTCTTTAAATAGCTCACTGGTTCCATGCAAGCTATTTTAGCGGGATTGGTGTCGCTCTGGCAGGGCCGTTGCAGCGGGGTGAGGGCCGCTGTAGCGGGTTCGACGCGACTTAAAGTCGTAAATAAACCCTTAAACGACCTTATTTGGTACTTTTTGATTTTTAGAGCTAAGGAACGAACCCCAGGCGACTCCTACTCGTTTTTCACCATTCTTGAGGCTAAAGGTAAGCTTTTCACTCCCCGGATCCATTTTTCGATCCGTAGAACGTAATAGAATGGGTGAATATTGATGGGTGAGGATTTTTTTATAAATTCTATGATGGAAACAACCCTAATTTGGATAATTGGGATCTTGGGTGTTCATAGAATTGTTAGTAATTCAGGTAATTAGTGATTATTTATTAATTTCCATATTATATTGATTGTTTGTAGATCAAAAACAAGCGGAACGAATCCGGAAAGGGACGGATCAAGTTTCTTAGGGTTTCAAGCTTGTTTCGAGGTAGGTGATAGTTGTGATTCTATGATTGTATGATGTATGTTTGTTCTTGCTTTATTATGATACATGTATGTATATGAATGTTACATTATTGATCACACTTGTTGTAAATGAGATAAATGAATGATGGTTACCATGAAATCATGACTTAATTGTATGATCTTGAGGATATACTTGTGATTGTGATTGTGGTGTGTTGAATGGATCGGTTGCCACGTTTCGGCATAACTAACTTGGATCGGTTGCCACATTCCGGCATAATCATTGGATCGGGTACCACATTCCGGTATGCTAACTGTTTGAGTTTGGGTTCCATGAGAGGACCAATGATTTGATATAATTGTGTATTTTGAGAAATGTGAAGTTGTTTGTTGTTAGTAAATGTTGATAATATTGTATATGTTCGTTATATGCATGTGATTATATTATTGTGATGACTTATTATGTTGCACTTAGTGGGATAGCTATGTTATCCTACCAATACACTGTGGTTGTGTACTAATACTGCACTTGCTCTTATTTTTGTTGAGTACAGGGCATCTTCAAGCGGCTACTGACAGACCTCACTTAGGAGATCAGTGATCGTCGTTCGAATTTAAGGGTGAGTCAATTCTTCCGGGCTGCCATGAGTTCTCATTTCGTATATGTCCACATTTCGGACTTAGACAGTTCTATTAGTTATTAGTCTATTAGTTAGGGTTGTATCCCTTCTTGTTTAGACTTGGTTCAGTGTTAGATGTTTTGGTACATTGACTTTCAGGTTCTATGCATTACTTCCGTGTTGTTAGTTTATTATTGTTAGACTTTTGTTAGAGTTTATGGGAACTCTATTTATTTCCTTAGTAGTTAACTTGCTTCCGTAACTTAAATGCCTTAGTTTTGGTTAGTTTCTTGGTTTGGGTTGTAGTAGTGGTTCTCCCACCGGAGAGTTATGTAGGTGCCAATCACGACGGTTTGGGTCGTAACAACCAAGGAGTAACTGAGTATTGTTTTCACTAAAGCATTGCTTCTTCCTCTTTGATATCATTGAAGTGTATATGTATATGCTTTGATGGTATCAAGTACTAAACACACATTAGCAGTTAAATCAAGGGGTATGAAAGTAGCCACTTATAAATAGTTTCCCTTTTTGGGGTACTAGTGTTTTTTCCCTATAAATAAAGAGTACAAATTAAGTCCAAAGAGGAGTCAAAGTTTCCTTATAGGATGAAACTCCTTCCAAGGAAGGAAATCATAAATTTTCTTATAGGAGGCCAAGTCCTATTCGAAGTAAAAGTCTCAGTCTGTGATATACTAAGGCATGAAAAATCTCCAGCATATATATGGCATGAAGACCATTGAGAGATGCACATATTGCATATTCTTGAAATCTATCATCTTGAGAGCAATAACCATTGGAGCAAAGCTGCTGGACTTTATCGTAGCAATACAAGAACTTGGTTCACGAGTTGTGTTCAAATCTGTACTATTGAATATTGAAGTTGGATTATAAAAAGGTTAGAGTTATTAGTTTTTATTGAGTTGTTCTAGGCTTTGATTGTAATACTTCCTAGATAGAAGAGAGTAGTTGTGTGGGTGAAATTTCTAACAAGAAGCGAGTTTGACTTCTTGAAGAGTAAATAGTGAAGTTTGTAACAAGAACCGAGTTTGATTTCTTGTAGAGTAGTTAGTGAGGTTTGTAACAAGAAGAGGATTCATCTTCTTGGAGAGTTGTTAGAACAGATAGGGGTCGTTTGTTGTGAGAGATAGAAATAAATAGTGATGCGATGAGAAAATAGTGATGAGATAAAGTTTTCGTATCTTGTTTGGTTGCCATGTTTGGGATAACTTATGCACCATTTATATCATAGTGATGGGATAAGTTATCCATATACGTGATGGGATAAGTTATCCCAGGATAGCTAACCCAAGATAACTTATCCCGGGATAACTTGTTCCCAACCAAACGACCCCTTAGAGTTAATTGTTGAGTTGAGGTACTAGAGTTAGTCCCTTAGATTGTTGAGTTGTAAGCTAAAATGGCTCTTTTAGTGGAGGTTGTTGGAAATTCTTCACATTGTAGGTCATCGTTTTTTATTCCCTTGAGCAAGGAAGTTTTCCATGAAAAACTAATATTATTTAGTTTTTGTTCTAATATGACTCTAGGAACCAACTATAGAAATAATTGTTGGTACGTAGTTTTTTTTCAATATATCTAGCCGGACAAGAGAATATGTAAGAGTGACAACCAATATTCTCTTATTCCCAGTAGATGGATTTTGTACCATTGGGGTGAAGTTAGGATTAAAATTGGACCTTGGTTGAAATCTTTATTGGAAGCTACTTTTGGTGAACCACTTCATATTGAAAATATTAGTAAAATGCTGCTTGTTTTGAGGATTTTGTGGGGATGAGACATAATGAAGGGGGCTACTGGTGAAGTTGCAGGGATACAACATGTGATTCACCACTTGATGCAAGCAGCTTGTTATTAAAGAGATTGAGAATTAAAGCAAACTTGAATAATTTTATTCATTGCTTACATCTACTTAAATACAAGTAAATGCAACTAACTTGACTAACTTAAAGGAACTAATCTAACAACTTAATCTTATCTAAAAGATTAGTTGACTTATTCAAACTAATTCAAAATTTAAACTTAAGATACTAACAAATAGATAACCACATGTTTATCTCAATACACCCCCCTCAAGTTAGGTGTGGTGCAACAACACCTAACTTGGTTAGACATCGAAGAAAGGCAGGTTTGAGCAGCGGCTTGGTTAGAGTGTCTGCTACTTGATCGATGGAAGGAAGATATCTGACAGTCACTTTGCCGGAGTTCACACTGTTGCGAAGATAATGAAAGTCTACCGCAATGTGTTTCATCTTAGTGTGAAAAAC